>JAWPHD010003061.1:0-230186 GCA_037043455.1 Cyrtodaria siliqua | reverse complement strand
ATACATTACCTGTTATATCTGTGTATTACAAGATTCAGAATTTAAGCATGGTAGATGAAAAGGCTTTGTCTTAGAATTAACATTTTAAGCTAACGTGTAAAATTATTTTAATGATAAATGGGCATTAAATGGAAGGGCAGTCTTCTGAAATAGCGTTTTTGGATGATCAATAATTTCACTAAACATTGTACAAAATTCTACAATAATGTGTTGAATATGAAATTTAAACACTGAAGGACTAGGATTTGTAAACAAATATGAAAACATATTAATACTATGAGATAATTACGACATTTAAAAGATAGTATAATATTTCCGTAAACAAAACGAAGAAAATCAGTCTTATTTCTGCTAAACTTAAGGGATATGCATTCACTCATACCTGGTTTGAGGCAAGACCTTTCCGAATTCTCGACAATCATTTTCAAGGATTATGGGCGAATAACAACATATGGCGTACAAGAAAGTTTAAAAGCATAGAATTATTCAAATAATTTTTACAACGTTTTATAACAAGGACATTTTCAGAGATGCCAGTATCCAAAAGGTGTGGTAGGGGGAGGTAATTCAAGGGTATAAATAACCGGAAATTTTTCCTTTTTGTTGTGGAATTTAAGACAGCGAACCCAGTAGTACTATAAATACACTACTTTATCTCAGTGTAATATCAAGTTCAAAGGATATATGCCTAGTGAAAGAACTTTTTGAAGCACCCTCGTATCACGTTCTGCTTGTTCCGATGATCTATTTATTTGTGGTAGGAATTCCTTTAGGTAGTACCCCATTCTATTTTTTAGATATTACGTATTGGTCAGAAGAACTACTTTCTGTAGCTTATTTGGAAGGTAATTTCTTGACTGAATACGGTCGAATTTGCACCGACGACACATTAAGAAGTATTTATTATACGTAGCATTTAGAAATGAACTATAGGTAATTAGAGAAAAAAACTAAGTTGGTATGGCTTCGTATCGAAGCCGTTCATAGGTCAATGTATCCTGAAGTGTTTTACTATTTTAATTATTTTACACGTGATGTTGTTGACGCTGTGTAAATATACGCGTTTGGAGAACTACGTTGGCCTATGAAGTTATCAGTGTAGTGTCTTTCCTAAAATATTGTTTAATTCTGGTGTTTGGTTGCAGTAATAAATAGCACACACTCACAGTGAGAGGAGATGGACATATTTGAGAGCAGTTGTTTTGGTACCATACCCCAAGGTCATTATTGTAATGCATGGTCTCTATTAAATATGCTGTTGTGTTTGTCATATTGAAGTATGTACTATTATAAGCTATGTTTGCAGACCACTAATTAAATCTACAGTTCCATTTATTATCTGTTTTTAACAAGTATATGTACATGTATTTACACTCAGCTATTGACCAATTGTGCCAATTATCAGCTCTATGAGCATTATATAAGAGTGAGAACATACTACAGTAATAACAATTGTGAACCTGAAATGTAATTCTCATGTAAAGCTGGCTCCAACTAATTGTAAAATACCGAGTTGCTACCTAGCAGGCAATATTTAAAATATGACTACGCTACTGAATTCGCTTTCGTATATTTAATCAACACGTCAGATAAAAATTGACTTTATGGTTTAGTTCAGTTCTTTCAGATAAACATAAATTATTTATCATCTAACTAACTTATAACCTTTTTATTTATATATATATTATTTTTATATCAACACTATTACATTCAATCTGATGGTTTTTGCATACGTAAGCATCACTGACTGTGGTATTGTGTGTCCGTCACTTATACAATCACTTATGAACGAATATCACAACACAAGGCGGTGTAGGCCCTGTAAAGTGTCCAACCATCCTCGATCACTCATCGAAACATCAAAGGAAGTACGACTCACTCATGCACATAGACAACAGGACATTGTTTAATCTGAAATATAGGAAAATGTTATCACATGTTCAAACAATTAATGTAATGTCAGATATCGGACATTTTAAGCAAACTGGAAATATTTACATTTTCAAAAGGGTGGGTGGGTGGATGGGTCGCGCAGCTAAACAATTGCATCTACCCGTATCTAACCTAGAAAGCCAACTACACGTGTAACAGCGGCTTATATAGTAGCTGCTGTTCAACCAATTACCGTATATTGGTATCTCTACTGCTAGGTAGAAAAACTAGTTATAACTGTACAACGATAGTAAATAAATTTATGTTTTAGTTCAATTATTTCAGACAAACATAAATTATTTATTATCTAATTTATAATCTTCTTATTTATAAATAATAACAAACAACTGTATCGGAGTGGTAATGTACGGATAATACACTTATCGAAAAGATAATAAGCTAAGTTAAAATCTGCACTTTCTCTAACATAGCAGTCTATGCTTATATCGCTTTTCCATCGCCCATGTTTCTTTATTAATCTATCCGGAACACGCCTAGTGGCTGCACTTGTTGCGCCACCTGATCTTAGTGAATGTAGTCCGAACTTAGAATTATCTGAGCCAATTGAGATATGTTTTGTAGAAATCTAACAAAAACTTAATCTGCTTAGTTAGCAAGGATTTACTTCCCTTGTTAAATCGTTGGTTTCACCTAATATGAACTGTATCCGTACAATAAAAGTATGCATTTACAAAACAGTATCTAGTAGAAAATGTAATTGCATTCCGCAGTCAACAATCACTGCATACCGCAAATTACAATCAATTGCATTCCGCATATAACAATCACTGCAGTCCGCAGTCAAAATGCATTGCATTCCGCAATCAACGATCATTGCATTCCGCAATTAGTTATCACTGCATCCCGCAGTTCATGGCATACCGAAATCAATAATCATCTTATACCGCCGTTGACAATCACTGTATACCATAGTCAACAATCACTGCATTCCGCAGTCAACAATCGCTGCATTCCGTCGCAGTAATCATTGCATTCCGCAGTCAACAATCACTGCATTCCGCAGTCAACAATCACTGCATTCCACAGTTAACAATCACTGCATTTCGCAGTAAACGATCACTGTATTATGCAGTCAACAATCACTACATTCCACAGTTAATGATCACTGCATTCCACAGTTAACGATCACTGTATTCCGCAGACTACGATCGCTGTATTCCGCAGTCAACGATCACTGCACTCCGCTGTTAACGATCACTGCATTCCGCAGTCAACAATCACTGCATTCCGCAGGCAACACTGCATTCCGCAATCAACAATAACTGCATTCCGCAGTCAACAATCACTGCATTCCGCAGTCGACAATTACTGAATTTTAGCAAGAATACTTTATCTTCCTGGTGTCGGCAACTGAGGGACCAGCGGCACCTTATCGGTTGATAGTGTCGTAAAACTATCTCCTTCCGGTAGTCTCCCAAGCCATACACTCATGGCAGAAGTGACCCCTGTATTCGCACGAGAAACAGATGGCTCTGAGTTGTTTTGTTTGGGTTGGCCACGAAAAAACGTGGCGAGTCTAGTTCCGAACCTATCTGTGGCTACATCGCCGGAAGTAGTAGTTTTTCTCCCCATAAAAATAATATGAACGCTTGTAAGGAATTGCATCAGTTATAGCCGTAAACGTGATTGCTTTTAAGTCTCTTATGGCCTATTTGAGCTGTTTTCATAATCGCTATCGGAGCCCAAACGTGGCCTTTCGTACTCATTGACGGTAAGCCAGCCCCCGGGGGAAATGTCTGCAACTTGAATAAATTTATTTATATGTTGAACTTTAGAAATAAGACCTTCCAATGTTTTCAAAGTGTCAGCAGGGATGTTAGACCTAGCAACCACTTCTAGTCGGTACAAAGTATCGTTGTTGAATGAATATTGAATCCTATTAGACTCTTTCTTGAATTCGGAACCGGCTGCTCCTTAATTTTTAAACTCAAGTCTTTCTTAAATTATTTTAACTGACTCTCGAAGTAATGTCTAACGCTTCTATAGCAGAATTATGTTCCCCCGGAGTCAGGAGGACTGGTCTCAGGTCCATATCCACACAAATGCCTCTGTATGTTGAACAATGTCTATAAAATACAGTTTCGCGCAGCTCAACAAGTGCATTTACCCGTATCTAACCTCGAATGCCAATTACACGTGTAACAGCGGCTTATATAGTAGCGGCTGTTCAACAAATTACCGTATATTGGTATCTCTACTTTTAGGTAGAAAAAACAGTTATAACTGTACAACGATAGTAAATAAATTTGTTGTTGAGAGAGGTTCCTTACATGACCGTAATTTATAACTACGAGGAAGATACAATTTCTACTTTGATTTTGGTTAAGAAAAAACAGCATGGAATAAATAATTAAATTCTTATTAAGTAACAAGAAATGATAACATATTCTAATAAGTAATTTCAAATGACGAAAAGGTGCGCGTCATCCAATTCACATTTCACAATACAATATACATATTAAACAAATAGCTTAACAGGCAATGCCACTTTAAAAGCTATGTTGATTCATAATTATAAACTGTCTTAGTCTGTATTGGCAAACTAAATATTTCTAATGACTAACTATCGTATAGTAGAAAAGCTACTCCCTTGCCATCTTCTACATGTTCTAGAAGAGTGCCAAAGTTAAAATGTTAGAACAGAACGGCGGGAAGGAAAGAGGTATTAATAGAAACAAAGTCAATACTCACACATTCAACTGGATAAAAGAGTTCCCCATCTATAAATATATATTGATTTGTGTTCACACACAGTAACATCAATAATCCATAACTTACTGGCTATTTACACTGTACTGAATACTATTGGGGTTAAAGGGAAATAACTCATACTATAATATAATACTAACAATAAGACGTTATGAAGCCTGGCTGACATACTTCCTCTGCCAGGAAAAATGACATTTTAAATGTAGATCTGAAATTGAAAGAATTTACTGAAATGAAGATTACAAAGTTTCATAATAAATAAGTAGGTATCAAAACATCCTTGATCCGGTTGAGACCTATGTAATGTTCTGGAAGATTAAGATCCTGGAAATATAAAGAATATTTTATAATGATTACAAAACAAGAGTATTCAAATCACTCTCTATGGCACGGATGACAACGTAACATCATTTTGGTATAATATAAAACTGCAAAATGACAATTATAATTTATGGATCCAAATTATATCGGTATTATAACATCAATATCTAGTAAATTCACAATCTTTAAGATTTCATTATACAATAAAATCTTTAAGCATAGAAAATTGCGAAACAGGGATTTCATATAAAATCCTATTATGCGGTGCAGTATAAATACCAATACGGCATTCTACGAATCGGTTCATATTAGAACTGCCACCACAATTGTTCCAGTCACAAATTAACATTATTTCACACACATAAAAAACAAGCAGTGAAATAGACTTCACGAAGGATTCAGACGTCCATGAATACATGTTAAAATTAGGTCATTGAAAACCTCTGCAAGAGATTAAATAAAAGAATCTTTCTTGATGAATCTACTCATAGCCACGTGTACTTTCATTGAATACAATGACATCAATAGTTTATTGTTTTGTCTATGAAAGCATAACAAGGCGTAATTTAATGACTTTCGTTTGCGAAGTCTATGGAGTATGAATACGGTGTATATCATACACAATACTCTGTTCATTTGGTTGCCTCTGCCTGGACATGGATTGGATGAACCTACTCGCCAAGCCGGTCAGTTGGTTTCAGTACGGATTGGTCTAGCTCGAATCATCTCAATATATCGAGCCTGAATGTCGGGTACAGGTCTAGTCTGTGGCTCTGGGACCTGATCACCACAGAGGGAATGGTTTCATTCCTAGTCACACCCTGTAGTTGGTCTGTGACAGATCTAACCCTTCTCTGTGGGATGATATACCTGCCGCTAGAGGCCTCTGAGTCTGACTCTGACATTGACGTAATTGATTCTGTGGGCTCCTCATGCTTTTTCTTAGTTTTGTGATAAATCATTGTTCAGAAATAAAAAATATTCATTTTCTTAGGCTCCGAACGGTCAGCCAATTTGTGTTTGCCTTTATGGCCTACATCCTTTACCAGGACACGATACCCGACCTCCAGCTTCGATGCAGAGACCTTACTATTATAGATCTTCGCTGCGTTCTTGCCAGCTTCTTCAGAAGCTGCTTTATAAGCATACTGAAGACGATGACGAAGCTTTTGTACATATGACTGCCTGTCTGTATTGCCATCAGTGGTCCTGTACCAAGATACACATCAACAGCCAGCCTGGGATTCCACCCAAACATAACGTAATGTTGGGGAGAAACTCGTTGTTTCACTCTTGGTGGAATTATAAGCCTGAACCAGGGGGCCAACATAGGTTTTCCAGTCGACGTTCTGATCTACATCGTTCCGAGCATTTTAAGCAGAATCTGCTCACAAGAATCATTAATCATAGGATAGTACGGAGTCGTGAGAGACTTTGCAGTGCCGGCTATCTTGCAAAGCTCCTTTATGACTCTACTCTCAAAATGTCTACCTTGGTCACTGTGCAAGCGCTCAGGAAAGGAGTAGAAACTGATGCGAAGTGCTCGTACAGTGCCTTGGCAGTGGTCTGTGCCGTCTTATAACTGCAGGGTATTGCTTGAGCATACTTAGTAAAATGATTTGTGATCATTAGGATATGCTCATACCATCCCTGGGACATTTCTAAGGATAGAATGTCCATGCAGACTAATTCCATGAGACTAGAGGTCTGAATAGCCAAAGAGTATTTTTCTTTCCAGGATAACCTATGTCATCATGTACTCCTTTCAGGGAAATTTCATGGAAACTCTGTGGGAGGACCAGCTGCTTTACAGCTTGACCGTTTTGAGAAGTGGTTATGTACAGGACATTATTGTCTACTACCAGATGACTCCAATCTCGTAATAATGTCTGTACAAACAAAGACTCCTGTCTCAGTCCCTTTTCTCTCGGGCGGAAACTACTTCTCAATAGGTCAATGACTCTAGCTATGACCCTGATATTTCCAAGGATAGAAAGTCCATGCAGACTAATTCCATGGGCCTAGAGGTATGAATAGGGACCAGCCTAACCAACTTCACGGGGCTCTTCCGTCTGATGAAACGCCCGCAGTGTTCTACTCTGGCATTCACATCTTTCTCCAGGTCAGGCCCATTGCCTTGCAAGCCAAAGAGTATTTTCCTTGCCCGGATGACCTATGTCATCATTTACTCCTTTCAGGGCAAATTCATGGAAAATCTATGAGAGGACCAGCTGATTTACAGCTTGACCGTTTTGGGAAGTGGTTCTGTACAGAACATTATTGTCTACTACCAGATGACTCAATTTCGTAATAATTTCTGTACATACAAAGAATCGCGTCTCAGTCCCATTTCTCTCGGGCGGAAACTACTTCTCTATAGGTCAATGACTCTAGCTATGACCCTGTCATTACAAGGTTCTTCTTCTCAGTCATATTCAGGGCTGCTCTTCTGGATTACTACCTTCTCGGTGGCAGGTTCCCAGTGCAACAGTCTCTTCCAAAGGAATATCGGCAGCTACTGCCTGACAAATGGCATTTATAACGTCGGGAAATACCTGGGGTCTACGAGATCGGAGTCCCCATTTAACTTTCCTTGTCGATAGCTCAAAGTAAAGTTATAGTTATCCAAAGCTGCTACCGAACGATGACCCGTGGTATCCAACTTGTTAGAAGCAGTTGTTAGAACATAATTATATGTAAGTGTATTATTATCTGTAACAACACTAAAAGCACTAGTACATGTCATGATATTTGTCAGTTACAGCCCATTTCAGAGCCAGAAATTCCAGCTTATGTGCTAGATAAGTCTTTTCGCTAGGTCTGAGTCCCCGGCTCGCATATGCGATGACCCGATCAATTCCATCCTGCTTTTGGTACTGAACAGCCCCAAGGCCGATACCACTACTGTCCGTATGAAGCGTAAATGGACTCGTGTAATCTGCATAGACAAGAACAGGAGCAGATGTCAGATTTTCGATTATATATAATATCGAAAGCGATATTTTGGGCACTGCCCTACGTCCACACTGCAGAACTTTTCTTCCTTGACACAATTTTGCCATTAGTACAGTGACCCTTGAGCAGGGCATTCAAAGGCTCTACTATATTGGCAATGAAGCACCGATAGTATCCAGCAAAACCAAGAAATTGACGCAATTCCTAGATAGTTTTGGCACCGGCCACGTCCTAATGGCAGAAACCTTATGAGGGTCAGTATGAATATGAATTTGGATATGACATGTCCTAGGTAGGTCACGGACTGCATAAAGACCTCACATTTGAAGGGTTTAAGCTTTAAACCATGCTGAGCAAGCTTTGAAAAGACAGTTTCAATACGTTTTATGTGTTCGTCAAACGTCTTGCAGAATTTAAGTATGTCGTCTAAAAAGACGTGGCATTCATTAAGGTGTAAATTGCCCATACAGCGCTTCGTAAGTCTCTGGAAGGTGTCAGGGGCGTTTGTCATTCTGAACCCATGCGGTTCCATACCCAGAAACCCAGATTGCCGACGCTAAATGCTGTCTTAAGCCTATCTTCTTCTTCAACCTCTACGTTCCATTACCCAGAACGGAGATCGAGCTTGCTGTACATTGCAGAGCCAACCAGAGAATCAACCATATCGTCAAACCGCGGTAGCATATATGCATCCTTCCTGGTTTTCGAGTTCAAAAGGCGCCAATCGATACAAAATCAAATCGAAGGCTCTGGTCCTTATTACGAACTAAAACCACATTACTAGATCACGGGCTTTCGGACTCTCTTATGAACCCTGCGTCCAGCATCTCTTTTGTGTGTTGATGTACAGGAGGTATTTTCGGATATGGTTGCTTAAAAGGCTTTGGATCCGCCAGTACAATTGTATGCTTGAGTACCTTGGTGCAACCTATATCGGTTGGTCCTGTGGAAAAAACATGTTTCCAGTAGGCCAAACCTTGAAGAACCCAGAGTAACGTTTCAGGTCTGAGACCTTCAGTATTAATGGTCACACCTAAATCTTTCCTAGTGGTAGGTTCCTCACTCTTGGTGTTGGGCAAATCAGAGGCAAATTGTCAAAAACTCTGACTTCCGTGATTTTACACACGTTTGCCTTGGGCTTAATTGTAATTGCAAACTCTAGCAGCAATCTTAGAATATGAACCTGCCTGCTTAAGTTTTACAACCCGGGGCCAAACATTGTAGCTCGGATCTCCCTCATCTGAATTATCGGAAACCACCTGAGGAACATTATAGCTAATATTATGAGCCACACATTTAAGGTAGTTATCTCATTTGGTTTCAGATTAACTTTCTTTTTACCTGAAAGTTTAGCATGATATGAAACAAAAGATAAACTGTTTATGGCCACTTCCCATTCATCAGTGATTTCAGTAGCTGCAGAAGTATCTCTGAACAGTCGAATAATGTTTGTACCAATGATAACTGGACGAGCACTAGTGAATTTGTCATCAGGTACCACTAAAATGGGTACATGAAACTCTGATGATATAAATGGGACTGTGACCGAGTTGTGACCAAAATAAACTATATAACATATACAGTTTAACTTGGAGCCGTCTGCAGTGGAAAGGAATAGCCCATATTGAGAGAAATGATAGAGTTATAGTCTTTAAAGGTTTTGATACACAAACATTATCCAGACTAGTCTCTTCTCCCATCCAAATGAACAAACAAGTTTCTCACACCCCATCTATAAGTATATATTGATTTGTGTTTACACGCAGTATAATCAATACTCATTAACATACTGGCTATTTACACTGTACTAAATACTATTGTGGTAAAAGGGAAGTAACTCCTTCTATAATATAATACTAACAAGTAGGGGTTATGAAGTATGGCTGACATTATGAAACAAATATCACAATTTACCACAAAATAAAACGAAGTGGTATTTGAGTGCTGAACATGTTTTCAAAATGATGTTTTATGTTTCCGCATTCGTTTCTATTACAACGGTATTGTTTAATTAAAAGACAACAACCAAGTTTGATATAGGTGTGCAACCTGTCCATACTTTAGATCACAATTTGTTGTGTGACTTGAAGATACATAGTGTCTCAGGGAGGTCTGACATAGGTCAAAGAAGCCCTAGTACGGCTACCAAAACCCCGACGGTGACCACCAATACAATAAAGAGTATTAGCATTGCTTGGTTATCCATATTCGCTATATACTGAGGTGTAATTATTTTTCACCAAAGACTCGATATAAACTCGAATATGATATCCGGTGCCTTTCAACGACTTTGAATTAAAACTATACTTACTATACATACGATAACTCCATGTTATAATATGTTTCCGTCGTTTTTATAGTCATGATAGTAGGCACGTAATCTATCTAGATTAAACTATTAGGCGGTGCAAGTTGTAATCATGGTGAAATCGTCATATCACATTATGAATTTAGGGCTTCTGATTGATTAAACAAGGAGCGTCTGATAAATTGTCGTGTTTGTAGACAAGTATCGATATGATTATGCAATATACTACTAAAAAACTAAGATAAACACCGTCTAAGGTAAACCTTGAACAGAACACCTTTCACAAACACTGGATCCAGAAAGGATACTAAATGATAGAGTAATTTTGTAAAAGTACAATGTGGAATATTATAATTTACAGTGCTATAAATAAATAAAAAACAACTCTTAGCTAGCGTGTATCTGGCTAAAATTGACGCTCGAGCGCTTTCGGATTTACACCTTATTCAGGAGTACAAAGATATACTACATTTACAAGACAATCATCTAAAATGATCGCAATGAAAACAAATCTAGAAACTAATGTACAAACGATCATAAAGATTTGATTAAAATATTCTGATATTAGAAGAGAATGCCCGCAAAAGGGGCCCATTTAAATTTACAATAAATCAATAATAAATGTTAACGTAATTACATAACGCTATAAACGCCGAGAAAGCAACAAATATTCAAATAGTATAAAAGTCGAACAGGAAATGCAGCTTTCACAAAACACAGAAAACCCCAAAACACACAAAAGGACCAACATGAATGGCAATGTTAACAAAGAATAAAGGCAAATGACGTCACAAACACATAAAAGGTTAACATAAACTACGAGAAAAACTTCAGCACCAAAATACAATGACACGGTGCGTCCGTACTGTACAACAACCTAAAAATCAAATAAGCAAGACAATAATAATAATAAAAAACAAGAAACAAATAAAAACAAACAAACAACGACAACAACAACCAATAGGAAATACACAACATAAAGAGTGGTAAAGACAGGGTTTCCGACCATGCAAATGTCACTTAAATCGAGTTTATGTGTTCACAACCTCGCTATTTTCCTATCATAAATTTACAATACAGTGTAAATAAAGGTGCATCCCATCAAACGGAAATCTCTGTTGTATAAATAATAAAAGTATATAGTTAGGACAATCTCAGGATTATTATACTGATAAAAAAAAGCAGTTGTAGCTTTAGAGAAATCCAATCTAGGGTACGACCAAACAAAAACAAACCGAAAGATAAAAGTTCATGAAACATCCTGTTCAGGTTTTAAGATCTTAGAATCCCACAAGGTTGTAAGAGAATTGTGGATATTTTATTGACGATATTACATGTTAGTGTTCCTTTTGTGAAAACAAACTCAATTTGGAATTGGCTTAAACGATAGACGTATTGTCCGATTTATTTAAAGACACATACCTTTTACATGAGACTGGAACAATAACTGATATAATTCAGAAACCGTTCTTCTCCCATTTCAAGCCTTGTGAGATAGAGCTCTCTCCCATGTGAATAATACAGTAGTCAGTAATTTTGGAGTCAATCATAACATATCCATGACAGGTTTATCCAGGTGGGATATGGAAAAGTATCTTAGCTGAAATGCTGACCCTCCTTATCCCACATGGATATTCATGAAGATGTATTACTTTTTTTCAAAGATATTTATGTACGTATCAAATTGGAATTGCCAATGACCTGTGGCAGTTTATCAAAATGAGATCCTTACAACAAACAGATTACATTAAAAAACTATCTTCCAGTATAACAATCTAGTTATTCGGCTTTGATATAATGTTTAATGGTGTCCACACAAAACTAATGCATGCTATTTTATTGTATTTTCCAATTCCATTTATATTTCCGTTTCATGTTTTATTTTCTTTAATTTCTTGTGTAAATCTGTATTCAGCATATTCAGTTGAAACATAATTAAACATATAACATAACACTAGTACATGTAGTTTATGCTAAATGTAACACTGTCATGATTTATCAGTGAAATGATATTTTTCCCTGTACATTTATATTGCTTTGCTATTTTTTAGTACCGAGACTACTTTTACAAAATAGCAGTTAATATGCATCATTAGCTTGAAAATGGTCTATTAAAAAGTAGCAGTATTTGCTGATAATCGGTCACATATTTTAAATTTTTTGTTATTTAAACAACATTCGAAGCCAGTGATTACACTTGAAAATATAATTGTTTCTCAATATTCTCAGTGACATACACTATGTTACTTACTTCAAAACAACAAATATCGTCTATGCACATTATCTTAAATGATGAAATATCAGAAATATCAGGTTTATTAGCGAAATAAAACTAGTTATTTTTCACTGTTAATTTTTTCTAGCGGAACCACGTTTTCTTTAAATTTCAAAAACAATTTCTTGAAAATAACTACTACTATATATTTACATTCACTTGATACTTTCTGTTGAAAAACAAAACAGCGCTTATTTTCGTAGAAATTTTATTTGTCAAGGAGGCAGAGCTACTGTTCATTGTGTCTCAATAGCAAATAGTTATTCTACTGTATAAAATGACCTTAGACTATGACTCTTAGTTTAGCGGAATCGGTTAAGAGTATTACAAGTCGTGGTGAGTTAAAAAAACCAATATCAGCTAAACGATAAAGATGAAACGCCGAAAACCTTATTTTCTGCATAAACTTTGATAAAAAGACATAAAACAATACGAACTTTTGCTGTTTTGTCTTGAATAAAATATTTTATTTAATCTTGAAATGATAAGTTCGTTCGCCGTCCGTCCGTCCGTTCGTTCGTACGTTCGTTTGCCTTCGTTCGGTCCTTCGTTCTTTCGCTCGTTGCTCGCTCCTTCTTTTGTTCGCTCGTTCTTTCGTTCATTCTAATTTCGTTTATATTTGACTTTATGGGGAGCGATTACTAGGTGTGTACGACTATTTGCCTCGTAACCTTATTATCTCCCTTCAATCGGTACTGTCTATTTCGTCTTGTTACGATTAAGGTTAGGCAGAAATTTAGTCACATAATATTGCTTTCAAAATGTTGTTTAGGTATATACACCATTAGATGTCATATATTTGCTAATGCCATTTATTCAGATGGTGGTTGGAATGTTGGAAATACCATACCTTCCTTTCATACTTACAATTGGTAGATTTTAATGTGTCTCTTGTACTTGTAAAGTATTTTGCTATGTAACTACTTGGTTAACAAACGTCCTTGTGAATATCAACCATTGCACATTACCTACCAACCTTCATCTTCATGCAGAATACAACGTGACATTGCGGGGGTGGAGGGGAGTGTGTTTAGTGGGGGTGGGGTGGTGAGTGGGAAGGCAGGAAATTAGTATTCTCAGCCCTTATTGAAATTACATTATATATTGGTCATTTATAGTTCTTTATGTTTAAAGGGACACTGTCCGTAAGTAAGCAGATATGGAGCATAACCAAATAACTGTCTGACTTTTATTCAGTGAAACATATACATGAAAACATGAGCATAGACACTAAGAAGTCTGTAGTAATACATTCGTGAGTTTGAAAAAAAAAAGCTTAAATTATTATTTGTAAATAAAGTGGGACCCAGCGTATTTACCTTTTCTGCGATCACCATAGTATTTAGAGCGTAAAGTGTATAGCCCGCTTAGCTCAGTTGGGAGCTAGGTCGACCACTTAACGTTCATTGTTATTACCGCGAGTGTAATTTTAGTTTGAGCTGCGAGTTCAAACGCCCGAAATGGTTTCTCTTTTTTTTTGTACCGCGATTGAATTCCGTCAAACAATCCTGCTTTAATTAGTAAAGATTCAGTAATGTTTGGTGTGTAATGTTTGCGAACATAATTAGTGTGTGTTTTATAAGCTAAAAGTTACGGACAGTGTCCCTTTAAATGTTACATTGGTGTAAAGTCAATAAACATGTTGATCTTGGTTTTTTGTGTAAATACCGTGTAAAACGTGGTATACACGCTCCCGTATTAGCGTGCGTGCATCCGTACATGCATCCGTGCGTGCATCGGTACGTGCATGCGTGCATCCGTACGTGCGTGCGTGCGTCCGAATTAAGTTTAAATTAAGGTGCAAGTTTTGTTTATCTTGTATCTAAGCGTGGGATATTTATCAAACTGAATCAGTATGAACGAATGTTTTCTTTGCCGTAATTGACCTCTTTTGAATTATATGTCACGTCCATTTGAGGGAACAACTTCTGAAAACGTCCAAGTTACGTAGCAAAATATGTTTCTTTATTCAACCTGATATGGTTAACAAACTGAATCCGCTGTGACCTACTTTTTTGAAATATAGGTCACTTTCAGGTTTCGGTACCACTTCTGAATCCCGGCTTTTAATGACATGGTATTGACCAACCGGCATCAGTATCTTCCTCTAATAAACCAGACATGACGTGACAACGTTTTCTTCGATGTGACCTATTTGCTTCACTTTGACTTAAAGGTCACCTGCCCTGCCTATATTACGAATTAGCGAGCTCGACATGATGACCTTGCCCATCTAGTTGTATACAACATTATTATCTGCATTGTTGTTCTACTATTTTGTATATATACTATTTTGCCATTCTGTATATTCTATCAACACAACTTTTAAGTGTCAAACAAAGGATCTACTATTAAATTACATTGATAGAGTATTTTTTCATCAATATTCAGTTATACCAATGTTTGTTTTAGATATTAGGATATGTCCGTGATATACGCAATCGAATGTATTTAGACACATTTGATTTCGAAATTAGCTTGTGGTAGATAGTAAATATGCAAGTATACCACTGTTAAAACCGATTCTTCTTTCCATCAGGTTGCTTCGTTTTACTTACAACTCCTTAAATAGTTTATTATACAAGGACAAAATATATAGGTATGGTATAGTTTAAAGTTTAAGACCAACGTCACTATTATATAATTGTTATGTATCTGAGCAATATCTTCAGTTATGAATGTGTAAACCGAGTGCCTTGTTTGTGTTCCGAAGTAGTTATTAAGAGTCACAATAGCATTCGTGTATTGCTGTTTGGTAGCCGTAAAACATTTCACATGCTCATTATGCGCAATAAATAGGAATATATTAAGAAATAACATCAAATTTGTAATAGTTAATTTAACAAATACAATCCGTCTTTAAAGTAAATAACTTTTCCCGCACTATGCACGTTCTTTTCAAATGCTCCACGTGACCATTGTATAAACTAAGTTTTGAAATGATTTAGACAAACCCATTGGTTTGGGTGAATATTATCTAGCTGTACTCATACATTGCACATTTTCATATAATGAGCGGTTAAGCCTTCAACTAGGCAAGGTCTTTAGCCTTTGGCCAATTTGAGTTTCAATATGTACATCAATCAACAATGTAAGCTGCTCAGTATATTTTCGGTATGGCATGCACTGGATGACCTTCATGTATTGTCAGGAATGCAAAACATCGTTGGTAAAATTATGCTATATCTAACGTGTCTATCATGGCACAATGTACACTTGTTTAATACTTTTCATTCCTTCAGTGTTATTTTCATATTTTCAGAGTTATTTAAATTCTTTCAGAATTCTTTCAGATTTATTTTCATTCTTTCAGAGTTTCATTCTTTTTAGCTCTACTGGCCCAGGGCCAGCAGAGCTTATGGGATAGTGTGTTGTGCGTCTTCCGTCGTCCGTCGTCCGGCCGTCCGTCGTCCGTTAACTTTTCTTCAAACGACTTCTCCTCAGAAACCGCTAGATGAATGCTTTTTAGATTTGTTAAAATTAGGTCAGCGCTACATCCAAGATGGCTGCCATTACCATATATAGTTGAAACCTTAAAACATCTTCTTCTCCAGAACTGCTGGACAGATTTCAACAGTTTTTATTTTAAAATGATCGCCAACGCCTAGACTATCCAGTTTATTCAAATAAAGTCCCCTGAATCAAAAATGGTTGTGCCCTGGGGTTCCAAAGTTTGTATATTGAGGTTTTGCATGTTTTTTCATATAGACATATAGGAAAAAACTTTAAAAAATATTCTTCTCTGAAACCACAAGGCATAGAGCTCTCATGTATTAAATGTAGCATCAGCTTATGGTCCTCTACTAAGTTTATTCAAATGGTGACCCTGGTGTCAAATTTGCCCCCGCCCCGGGGGTCACAGTTTTACATAGACTTACATAGGATTTTTGTTTTAAAAATCTTCTTCTCAGAAACTACAGCAGCCAGAGGTTTGATATTTTGCATTTACTATAAGCTTATGGTCCTTTACCAAGTTTGTTCAAATGGTGACCCTCGGGTCACATTTGGCCCCGCCCCAAGGGTCACATGTTTTACATAGACATGTATAGGGAAAAACTTAAAAAATCTTCTTCTCTGAAACTGCAAGAGCCAGAGGTTTAATATTTTGCATTTGCTATAAGCTTGTGGTCCTCTACCAAGTTTGTTCAAATGGTGACCCAGGGGTCACATTTGGCCCCACCCCGGGGTCACAGTTTTACATAGGTTTGTTTAGGGAAAAACATAAAAAAATCTTCTTCTCTGGAACCACATGGCGCAGAGCTCTCATGTATTACATGTAGCATCAAATTATGGTCCTCTACTAAGTTTGTTCAAATGGTGACCCTGGGGTCAAATTTGTCCCCACCCCGTTGGTCACAGTTTTACATAGACTTATATAGGATTTTTTTTTAAAAATCTTCTTCTCGGAAACTACAAGAGCCAGAGGTTTAATATTTTGCATTTGCTATAAGCTTATGGTCCTTTACAAAGTTTGTTCAAATTGTGACCGTCGGGTCACATTTGACCCCGCTCCAAGGGTCAAATGTTTTACATAAATGCTTGTATAGGGAAAAACTGAAAAAAATCTTCTGCTCTGGAACTGCAAGAGCCAGAGGTTTAATATTTTGCATTTGCTATAAGCTTATGGTCCTTTACCAAGTTTGTTCCAATTGTGACCCTCGGGTCACATTTGACTCCGCCCCAAGGTGGGTCACATTTAACTCCGCCCCAAGGGTCACATGTTTTACATAGACATGTATAGGGAAAAATTTAAAAAATCTTCTTCTCTGAAACTGCAAGAGCCAGAGGTTTAATATTTTGCATTTGCTATAAGCTGATGGTCTTCTACCAAGTTTGTTCAAATGGTGACCTATTGGTCACATTTGGCCCCACCCTGGGGATCACAGTTTTACTTAGGCTTGTATAGGCAAAAACAGTTTTTTATTTTTTTTTAATTTGATTTATTTTTTAATATTTTTTTAAATTTCAATTTTTTTTTTAAAATTTTGAAATTATTTGTTTCAATTTTTTTTTTTTTTTAAATTTTTTTTTTAACTATTTTTTAAATTTATTTAATTTATTTATTTATTTGTTGATTGATTTGAATGTTTTTTTATTTATTTTTATTTTTTTTTCATTATCTTTTTAATTACTTGACACTTACTTCAAAATTTCTTGTCGGCGCTACTCATCCTAAATGCCTTGTTAAATTTCGACGAAACTTGGCAGGAAGCATCGGTAAGATGTCTAGTTGTGCATATCACGCTTTTGTTCCAGTTCGGTGATTTTTGACGGAGTTATGGCCCTTTGACATCTTTATTTTAAATTTCTTGTCGGCGCTACTCCTCTTAAACGGCTTGATGGATTTCTACGAAATTTGACAGGAAGCCTCAGTATGATGTCTAGTTGTGCAAAGCGCGGTATATCAATGAAATATTGGACAATTTTAAAAACCAGCTAGATCTTGTTAGTAATAACAGAGTTATGGCCCTTGATTTGTTGAAAAATGCTATATTGTATTTTCCGTTGTTAAATATATAGGAGAAGAGAGCTATATCTAGCTATATCTATCTAAATCTATAAGAGCTGTTTTAGCCAGTAGAGCGTCCACAGGCCCTCTTGGGCCTCTTGTTCAGAGATATTTTCATTCTTTCAGAGTTATTTTTATTCTTTCAAACTTACCGTGTTTTTGAATATGAAATAGTAGGAATAAAACGTGTGTCGTAATAATCATAGTGTGAGTATGTGTATAACGCGAATGCATATTCAAATACTTTCTTTGACTTGTTTAAAATGTAATTAACCATGCATATGATTTTTTTCTTGATATAACCAGGTTCTTACCCTGGAGTCAGAAGAAGAAGAAACATAATAAGAAGATGACGAGAAAGAACGGTTATTACACTCAGTTAAGTTATTTTATGAATATGATCGAACTTTGGTTTGGCAAAAGTTGGAAACACCCGATTACTGTTGTTTCGTTTGGAATTAATGGTGCCAAAACTGATTTATTAGATGTTCCAGCTCGATTGTTAGGAATTGATTGAACATTAAAATAAACCCCCAGCGGCAAGTTTTGCCACTGACCGTTTCAAGGCGGTAGCCCTATTGTCAACCCTTTTATGTTTGTGATGTCTCATTTGGCCGTTTGTTCATCTTTAAATGTGTTCTTTGTTTCTTGTGTGTTTGTGATTGACTGTCGTCCTTGAATGCTGCTTATCCTGTTCGATTTTTATATCTATATTCAAAGTAACCCAGCTCACAACAAGCTGATAATACCAGCTTTATACCATGTGTTTTATTAATAATATATACTGAAAAGGGAACCCTTGGAAGCATCAAACACAAAGCAAGAGAAAAAAGTAGCAGACGTGGTTTTATTGCGTCTTTTCATGAGAGGTAATATAGGGTGCAACACTTCGCAATCGCCATAGCACCGGTGTACGCGGTATTCTACTTTAAATCCACAAATAATGGGATTGATGATCCATGGGCCCACTAATTTACATTTATAACATACTGATTTGTCGCCGGTTCGACGCTTTACACGACGCCTCACTGCACTAAACAAACGCTTTTGTGAATGTCAATAAATACAAAAAAGGAATTCCCTTGTAAGTAACAAATACAAACAAGAGAGAGCACCGGCTTAAGCGGTTTTCTACTTTAAAGCCACAGATAATGGGCTTGATGATCCCACTAATGTACATGTATAAAAATCGAACAGGATAACATACTGATTTGAAGTCGATACGACGTTTTACACCACGCCGCTCCATTACGTGGTCCGAGTATTAACTTTCATCTTAAAATCTTAATTTCAGGCTTAAAAAGTTAGCATATTGTAAAATAAAATCTAATAGGTAATTTTAAACCGGTTATCGCATTTTTTTTCGGTAAAAAATGTTTTTAAACATGTTTTATTGTCGAAATATTGGTTATAAAATCCTGCAAATGTTAGCTTTCCCATCGATTAATGAAATTAGGGCGGGACCACGAAATGCAGCACTAAACGAACGCTTTTGTGAATGTCAATACATACTAAAAAGGGGTTCCCTTGTAAGTAACAACCACAAACAACAGAGAGCACCGGCTTAAGAGGTATTCTACTTTAAAGCCACAAAGAATAGGCTTGATGATACCAAAGGACCAGTAAGTAATAATTCTGTTGATTGGTTGTCAAAGCCAAACTCTAGCACAAGCAAAGAGTATAAAGGGAGATGGGACTGATAATCATTGAACTCAATTTCGACGTCACACTAATATTCAACTGTTACAGCAAAAACTCTTCCTTAGCCCAATGAATTTTAACATGAACTTACGACGTAATTTATGACAAGTGATATTTAATTCGTTCTCATTACTTGTCCCTACTTAGACGAAAATGTTCCTAGAGCAACATCAACTGGGGTATATATTTCTCCACTTATTCGTTTACCTAGAGCTTGTAGTCGACTTCGTAACCTTTAATAACTAAAAAGCTATTCAAACAGAGTTACCGTCACCATAAACTCCGATTTCATTTCTTCAAAATTTTATAATTGTAATCACGATGGTTCACATGTATTTTAACTAATTTGTGTAATGTGTAAAGATGATTGTATACGATTGGTAAGTTTATGAACCAGCGTTTAAAAGTATGTATCGCTAAAGCCTAAACCTCCAGGTGTGGAGCTAAGCCCTTTGAGTGAAACTATCTTGGTAAAATCAGCTGGTGTATAACGTTATGAGACGGTCGTCGTACCTGGACATAGACGTCAGGAGTTTGTGGAGGCGACGATCCCCAGGTCCACATCAAACCTCACTGGAGGCCCATTACATCATAACCTCATTGGAGGCTCATAACCATATCATCAACCATCATAGGAGGCATTTGATGATCATTCACGCTAATTGGAGTCGCGCACCGTATTCATCAACTCGCGCATCCGAGTTTAAGTATAATCGTAATACTTAATATCAGAGTGTTAATTTCTCTGTAACTTTACTGATGATTAGATAAGAAACATCATCGACATTTATATTTCGTGTCATCTGTAGACAGTAGATTTAGTCAGTACATTCGATATAGCGCACTTACGTCTTATACGTTAACGCAACATTTTGTTTATCTGTCATCTGTGTTTTCGCTTGTTTTGCTTTGATAATTGTATATATTTAACATATTTTAAAAGTTGCATTTTACTTAATGGAGATATGACATTGATTCTTTCCTGAGTTAGTCCCGACCACTCATGGTCAGCCTGTGACACGTCCCTAAATGGTTTATTCTCGTGTTGCTCTAGCTTCTGCAAAGTGATTGAGTTCTTGCTTTGTGGCTTACTATGTCTTTTTTTTCATATATATATATATATGTATATAGAAGGGGAAAAATACATTTATACAGCGCTACAGTTTATAAAAACCCAAGCGCTTTCGGCTTACGCCTTCATCAGGGGTACACAAACACGAAAATAACAAATACGAAACAAAAAATACTAAAATACACGGCAGTTTAAATAAAACTCTTTAAAAAACTTATCGCTTGGCATTTTTGTAGAAACTGGTTACTTTGAATAGACATTCTGGAGCTAAATGTGATACTAATAAAAGAACATATCTGGTTGGATGAGGGTAAAAATGTGCCCTCACATTTAGTTATGAAGAGAGAGTAAAAATGTGAAAATGATAACACTACCTCAAAACCTAAAACCTAAAATCGATACTGCAGGATAAAGTATAAAGCAACTCCAAAGCTAATTAAAAGCAATGAATAAGGCTAAACAAAATAAATAAAATAAATGGAGATATTTTGATCAAGAGAAGTAACACAAGTACTAATAATAGGACATTGCTGGTTTGATGAAAGTAAAATTGTAAGCTGACATTTATGATACATACATACAATTATAGCTCATATGAGTGGGGCACATTTAAGCATTCAACCACACACAGCTATATTGAGACAGTGACAATGAAAGGTGCATGATCTTGGGGATACTGTGAATTCAGTAAATATAATAAAGGGAGATAATTTGAACTCACTACGGCAACTTTCGAAATTGGGATCTCGTAAGAGATTCATGTTCACAAAGCAGAAATATATATAGGGAGAAATATTTGTGAACTACCAAGGACAGACAACATTCGGACGAACTACGGCAGGGCGCCTAGCTATGACGAGATACACAGAAATCAAGCATATGCATTCACTCCCTATAAAGGATAGCTGCAACACACGTTGACGAACTGTATCTCTACATCATAACACACTCGTCTGGAGGCTCAATTAACATATATATATAGGGAGAATATATATATATATGATCATCTTTGTGTTACAAGTGATTTCATTACTTACTGTGTCTCGTTTCATTGTGTTTAGTGACCCTAGAACCTGGTTTAAACCCTACAGAGGCCGTTTTTGTCACTGACCTTTTATTGATCCGTGTAATTGTTTCTTTCGATGCGTGTTTTTGGTTTAATTTGGTCCGTGATTCCATCACCTGTTCGACTTTTATATCTACGTTTGAGTTACCTATACAGACCCTGTTGCGTTTAAGTATCAGAAATAAATGCAGAACGAATGCATAACGAACGCTGAACGAACGGAAATGGAACGTAGAATAAACGCAGAACGTACGCAGAATGAACGTTGCACGATATATATTTTAAAAATGCATTTCGTTCGTTGCATTCGTTTCGTTCGTTTTCAGTGTTCAGCGTTTTACAAAAGTAACGATAAACACATTTTTTATAACGCTAAACGCTGAAAACGAACGAACGAACGACACGAACGAAACGAATGCAAAGAACGCAACGAAACGAACGAAACGAAAGCAAATGTATTTCGATATTTCGGATAACTTTCAATATTATCGTTTTAAGTTGATAATTAAAGTCTTGATTTAAACGAAGTACGTTTTTCCGTATTTTAAAAATGAATGGCCGCCCTTTTTGTAGTATTATCAATTAACAAATTTAACTTTTAAACATCATATAAACATTTTTTGATAGTCCCGGAGAGAAACATATATTTAAATCCGCTACTTAGTTGTATGTAAAAATAAGTAATTTTTGCATGACGTAGATACTGCTTTTACCACTGCGTGACTGCATGGGGAAATGAAAAACATCTGAACTGTATAGCGGCACAACAGTTGCCATATAATTGATAAATACATTTACCTGTGGATTAATTAACCGCTTCAAAGTTTTCTACGTCATCAAATAAAATCTTATTCTTGCTTTTCACAGATATTGTAATTTAATATTAAGAAATACACTGTGTAAGTAATAGATAGAGTCTGGTCTCAGTGAGTTGGCTTATTTAAACACCGAGGTGGGCGTAGCCCATCGAGGTGTTTAAATAACCAACGAGCTGAGACAGACTCTATCTTTTTTGGCCATTGACCGTTCCAATGCGGAAGCCCTATTGACAACCCTTTTGTGTTTGCGATGTCGTTTGCATTTTTTATTACTTTTGCCTTCTCGTTTGTCTGTTTGCGTGTTTGTTTTTGTGTTTTGTGGTTGACTGTCGTCATTGAATGCTACTTTCCCTCTCCGATTTTTATATCTTTCTATTTGTATTATTTCAATATAAAACTAAACAATGTTGATAAAAACAGCCGGCATATGTTTTTTTATATAATTGCAAGTATGTTACATTTTTGATGAAACTAACATAAACCTGAAAGAAACCAGAATACTCATCAATCTGCACCACCAAATAATGTCAACAAAAGGACCCATTCTTTGATATGATCACATAAATATTAATCGGTGACTCATGATGAAATCGCATGCGTAATTTAATCGTGAGAGATGTTGCGATAGGTAAACCCTGAACGACGAACGCAAATGCATTTTCTGTTTGTGCATTTAAAGGCACACATTATGTTCCGTTCGTTCCGTGCATTTAAATGAACGCATAGTTTCGTTTATAAACGCTGAATGCATTCAAAAAGGCAAATGATTTGCATTTATAAAATTGCATTCATAAAAATGAAATGCAAGCGGAATGCAAACGGAACGCAAACGGAACGCAAACTGAATGCATGTTTGGGATACTTTAATGCAACTTGGTCTGTAATATGAGCAGGAAATAATATTACTAATGATAATAATTATAATAATAATAATTTCTTTATTTTCCGAGGATGACATATTTGAAAGTATATACCAATATAGCTTAGTAATCCTCAAGAAAAACAACAATATTTTCTTAATACAAGCTCATTCAAAAGCGGGTTTATATGGTGCGAAATCAAAACCTGGTTGTTGGGACTAGAAACACTTCGAAACCACGGGATTGCGGCCCTTGGTATCGATGAACCTCAAATTCCGCCCACAAGGTATTGATCTGGGACAGTATAAACTCGCTGGAAATATGTTATTTCTTAAATAACAACCCTTGAAATACCGTTCAGCACTTTGACATGTAGCAGTATAACAACATTGTATGTTAATACTATCTGACTTTAAATAACAAGTCAAATATAACTTTGACCTTGTTATTCTGCTACATTGTATGCATATATACTATAATTATAATGACAAAACAAGATACTATATCGTTAGAAATGTAACACAGACTATTATGAAAATATAATCGATCACACTTTTCAAGAATAGCATACGACTAACGTAATATGAAAACCTCTTAACAGAGTTCATGCAGATAGGTATATAACTCATGTTTACTATTTAACTAGCAACTATATACTGCAGCATGTACACCCCAAAAGTCAGTAGTCGATCACAAATGTGTTTTAAAAATAGAAGCAGTAGCTGGTTACCGACATATTACGATAATTTTGATCGTTTGATATTAATGTAAAGAATGTTAAGAAACAATGTTTGTTGAAACTGACCATTCCAAAAGCATACACATGTATCATATAATTATTAGGGAAAGCAAAGAATTTAAGATTTTGAATTACGATCAAAATGATCGTAAGACGTTTAATAAGACGGGCCCCAGAATGTTACTGTAATTAAGGCACTATACCATAGATATGCGTTTATGAGATATCGTAGTTTTTGTAAAACACTCGATACAGAAATGAAGCTGTTTATCGAAATAGAACATAATTTTTAATTATCGGGTAATTTGCTCAAATAAGTAAAGAAGGAAAATAAAATGGTTCCCCTTAAATTACTTCTCCTTCCAGTGCACGAATCCAACTTAAACACACTTATAATTCGCCGGTTAAGACTTGTTCTAAAACTAACAAAAAAAATGTCAGACCATCAAATTGTTTACTGTTTTGGAAAAGTAATTCTGCGAACGTTAATCTTTTTGGCAGGCCTATATTGTATCGAATGTATTTTGTGTGTAATTATTGTCAATATAGCATAATGCAAAACTAAAAGAATGTATGGAATTTCCAAACAATAAGCAAAGAGATATACAAGTATAAAAGGACGATACAAGTTAAATCTTGATTGGATAGGTAAAACCTATATTTGACATAAAGAAACAGATACTGTTTCTACTGTTCCGGGTGGAGATCTATCATGGGTCCATTATCGTTCACGTATCGTCCTAGGGCATTTTCAACAAAATCTGCCAATTTAAAATAAATATATTAGATGAGCAATTTCACGCGAAATTATTGAAATACCTGACAGGATTTCTCTACGATATCATCGAATTTTAAAAATGCTGCCGTTTTAAGAAAACTAGAGCGAAATTGATTTCTCACAATTGTATGACTATCAGCTACGATTTACATACAATACGTGAATTTTATAATTTTCCTTATTATTTGGACAGATATTGAAATCAACTATTTAGTATTCATTTAGTTCAATTCTTTTTTAATAACATAAATACGTAACACTATATAAATCCACATACAGTTACCGTCAGTTATGTCATCCGTCGCATGTACCGCTGTGGTCGTTACAAAAGACCGACTAGATAAGGTTTCCCGCTGTACATATTGCGCCGTCAGTTCGATAAAGATTAAGTATGCCGTCACCACTGTGACGTATGTCCAGAGTAATCCCAGCGTATAGACTAGCCATACATGCATACAGACATATACGACACGCGTTTGAGGAGACCTGGAATCTGAAACAAGATTAATGCATTAATGAAGACACATTATATCGTGATTTCCTGCACTGCAATAACGTTAAAAAAATCGTCATAATTAACATAATTAAAAATTGATATGTTTGTCCAACACATGGTATATACATATAGTTAAGAGAAGTATGCAGAGGAAACGAACACAAACAAGAGAAAAATGTAGCAGAATTCAGCTAATGAGAGGTAATATAAGATGCACCACATCTCAAGCCCTCTTGTTCCGGTTAAGCGGTATTTTACTTTAAAGATATATTGATTACGATCTATGATCCCGAAATTCAGTACAGATTCAGATTCAAAACACGCCCTACTGTTTCATTGCGCGAGGAAACTTTCACGACTGCACTAAATGAACGCTTTTGCGAATGCAACATCATGGTGCATTTCAAGTCAAAGCTAATGCTGGCTATTTTGTTAAAATATGACTTGGCGGGAATTGCTTGACTATATATTGTCCTGTTTTTTGAGGATGGTAATTGCGTATGATTTAGGATTGATACTATGTACCCGATATACGGACCTGAACTCCCTATCCACTTGAAAAAAAAACAATTATTTAAATTAAAGAATCTCGTATTAAATTGTATAATGCTTACTCCTCTTTAAATGCTTTTCATTCGTAATTTAATATCGGGAATTCAAGAATTTGATAATAAATTTGTTTTAGTTCCTGCTGATAAAGCAGCAGTTAATAATTTAATTATTGTTTGACGCCTACATTACGTCAATGTTTTATCCCTGGAAATCGGTATCACTAATTCGTATACTCCATTGTAATCTACTGAGGATGGTGTTGTTTCCAGGCATTCCACTCAGTGTACTACTTTCAAGGCTGGGATAGACGAAAACAAAACAAACTTCAACTATATACTGGCTTCCGAAATTACATACAGTGAACAGCATTTTAAAGTCCGCTTTATTTCGAATTATATTGCCTGAACCACTATAAACATCTCCAAACGTTTGACTTATTGTCTTACTGCCGTTAAAGATCTCGCTAAACAATATTGGGCTAAAGCTTATGACAACTCTAGGATTAATTTATTTTAGTCAATTCAAAATTAAGGAGACGTTCTTGATAACAGTTGCAGTAACCATCAAGTTTCATTTTTAAGTACCTTTGGCTTCTCAACACTATATTCAACCTTACCACATCACCTTATCAAAAACAAGCTTATTGCTCTCATTCAACAATATTTCGCTAGAGATTTTGTTTTGCCTGTAACAATATTAACGCATTTTCTTCCAATTACGGCAGTTTAGACAATTACACTTTGTGGGCTTGCCAAGAGGTTTATGAAGTACTCATTTTCCTATTAGATAATATTTTCGACAGTTACGTAATTCTCGGTAACAAATCGGTGGTATCCCTATGGGAACGAACTGTGCACCTCTTGTCGCAGATTCGTTCTTGTATTGCTATGAGCGAGATTTCATGCTGTGTCTTTCATCCGATACACTGGCAGATGTAACTGAAGCCTTTAATGACACCACTTGGTATCTGATGACAAATTGAACATTGACAATCCTTTATTTCTGCTATGGTTAATACTATATATCCCAAAAGAACTTTAACTCATCAAAGCTAATATTTCTAATACTGTCACTTCTTTTTTGATTTTGAAAACGGAGAAGTAATGAGTAAAAGAGAGATGATTTTAATTTTGATATAATTGTGAATTTTCCCCACTTAGATGGGGATGTTTTCCGAGGTACTTCTTATGAGGTGTATGTTTCTCATCTTGTTCGTTTTTTTCTAGATCTTGTAGTCGTGATTAGGTCTTTAATATTCATAATATTAGTATATCTAAAAAGCTACTCTAGCGGGGCTACCGTTACTATAAACGTCGAAAACCCTTTGCAACGTTTTATTATTGTTACCCCGATCCACTTTTAAAAAACAAAAGTTATTTAAGAACTTACAACCTGACCTCTATGGTGATGTGATTTACAAACTACGTTGTCATAATCACTTTCATACAATCTTTATCATAAGAGGTTATGACCCTATTATTTTGAATTGCACTTTATTTTCAGTGTCTGACCAATTTACAGTTCGCCACTATGCATTCCTCTTTGACTGACAGGATGGACCGTGTATCCTCTGATGACGTCTACCTAAATCCTCATATGACGGTAGCGTTTGATGTTTGATGTTTGCTCTCTTGTTGCTCTGGCTTCTGCTTAGTCATTGTGTAATTGTTTTTTGGTTTTCTATGTTGTTTGTTTAATTATAAATACATGATAATTGATGTGTTTTACTTATATTGCCTATTAATGCTGCCTTGTTTGTTAGAGAATATAACCTGGTGGGGATATCTTTAATTACACTGTTATTTATTTGATGAAAATATGGTAAGGGTGAGGTGTGGTATACCCTAGAAACTAGGCTGAACCCTAGGCTTTTCTTCGTTCAATGGCGGTAGCCCTATTGTCAACCCTTTTATATTGTTCATGTCATATCTTGCCTTTATTCATTTGTGTAATTGTTGTTTGTTTCTGTGCGTGTTTGCGTTAGACTGTGGTTCTTGAATGCTACATTTTCTGTTCGGCTTTTCCTATTAGATAATATTTAATATGGAACCACCGTTTATAGACAAATTGTTGGTATCCCTATGGGTACGAACTGTTCACCACTTGTCGCAGATTTCTTCTTATTTTGCTATGAAAGGAAATTCATGTTGAGTCTTTCACCAGATACCCAGGCAGATGTTATTGAAGCCTTTAATGACACCTCTCGGTATCTGGATGACATATTGAACATTGACAACCCTTTCTTTCCAACTATGGTTAATTATATTTATCCTAAAGAACTTCAGCTTAACAAAGCTAATATATCTGATAATAACGCTTCTTTTCTTGATTTAGATCTCTCGATTGAAAATGGTAAAATAATTAGCAAAATATATGACAAGAGAGACGATTTTAATTTTGACATTGTTAATTATCCCCACTTGGATAGGGATGTTCCCCGAGCAACTTCTTGTGGGATGTATGTGTCTCAACTTATTCGTTTTTCTAGAACTTGTACTCGAGTTGAGGACTTTAATATTCGTAATCTTTGTATAACTAAAAAGTTACTCAATCAGGGTTACCGTTACCATAAACTTCGTAAAACCTTTGCAAACTTTTATTATCGTAACCCTGATTTTCTTTCCAAATATAAATGTAATTTAAGGACTCTTCTGCGACAAGGACTATCAAAACCTGACTTTTATGGTGATGTAATTTATAAACTTCGTAAGATTCTTGGTCATGATCACTTTCATACTATCTTTGTTAAACTTGTTAAAAAGTTTATCAAAAGAGGTTATGACCCTATCATTTTGCAACGTACTGCATGCTTGGTGGTGGACCCTTTTACAGTTCGCCATTATGCTTTCCTCTTTAATTGTACGATGACCGGACAGACTGTGGACCCTATGATGACGCCTACCTCAAGCCCATTGGGACGGTGGCGTTTGATGTTTGTCTATGATATTTCTTGTCGTGCCCTTAATGGTTTATTCTCTTACTGCTCTGGCTTCTACCAAGTCATTGAGTACCTTCATTGTGGCTTTCTAGGCTATTTTTTTTGTATTATATTTACACGAGCATATTTATGTTTTACTTATATTGCCAATTGATGCTGCCTTGTTGGTTAGAGATTAGATCATGGTGGGGATTTCTTTATTTACACTGTCCTGTTTTAATGGGACAGTAGGGTAAGTGTGAGGTTTGGTGCACCCTAGAATCGGTTTAAACCCCCAGTAGCCTACTTTGCCACTGACCGTTCCAAGGAGGTAGCCCTCTTGTCAACTCTTTTGTGTTTGTGATGTCGTTTGTATTTAGTATTGCTTTCTGGATGTGGACTTTATTGTTAGAGATTTCCTTTTGATGGGATGTACTTTTATTTACATTGTCTTTTCAGATTGGTCGAGGTTGTGTACACATAAAATCGATTTAAACTAACTAGTAGACCTTATTGACCATTCCAAGTCGGTAACATTGTCTTCACCATATTTTGTATTGTATATTATCCTTGTCATTAAATATTTCATTTGATCTTTGTTTGTGGTACAGTGAGGGCCAACGGTGCCATTGCGTTGGAGTGCTCTGGTTTCTACAAACCAGGATGACATGAAGACATTACAGAAATAAGAGAAAAAATATTCTGTAATGTCCTGTTTGTCTTTTGCATCTGCTTATAGCAACCAACACTGTAGAAGTTTGAATTGCATAACTGTAATAAAAAGAAAACATTACACGTCTATTTGATTTTACAAAGATACCTGGTGTTTTCCGTTTCTTCAATTCTTCTTGTAGTTGAAGTTCTTCGTTTTCATTAATTAAAACCTGAAGTGTATAATGTAACGAGGCTTAGTACTCTTCTGCGACAAGGAAAGAAGATCAGGTTTACGATAATAACATCTTAACCCTGATCTACTTTCCAAATATAAAAGTAATATAAGAACTTTTCTGCGACAAGGACTATCACAACCTGACTTCTATGGTGACGTGATTTACAAACTTCGTAAGATCCTTGGCCATGATCACTTTCATACTATCTTTGTTAAAGTTGTTGAAAGGTTTATCAAAATAGTTTATGATCATATCATTTTGCAACGCACTGCATGCTTGCTGGTGGACCCATTTACAGTTCGCCGCCACTATGCTTTCATTGTGTACCTTCTTTGTGGCTTTCTAGGCTGTTGATATTTTGTATTTCTATGTACACGAGCATCTTTGTGTTTCACTTATATTGCCTATTAATGCTGCCTTGTTGGTTAGAGAATAGTTCATGGCGGGGATTTCTTTATTAACACTGTCCCACTTTATTGGGTTGACAGTAGGGTTAGTGTTAGGTTTGGTGCGCCCTAGAACCTGGTATAAACCCCCAGCGGCATTTTTTGCCACTGACCGTTCCAAGGCGGTTACCCTATTGTCAACCCTTTTGTGTTTGTGATGTCTTATTTGGCCTTTTATTCATCTTTAAATGTGTTCCTTGTTTCTGTGTGCGTTTGTGGTTGAATCTCGTCCTTGAATGCTGCTTTTCCTGTTCGATTTTTATATCTATATTTAATAATCGTATATGAACGGCATGACGAAATTGATTTTTTGTTTTTTAGCTACAGTCATAAATGAAAGTATAAATAAAATACCTGTAATTATGCATATTACTATTGCATATGAGCATATGGCGATAGGTTACAATATACTAGCAATTTACTAAACAAATATAGATATAAAAATCGAACAGGAAAAGTAGCCTTCAAGGGCGACAGTCAACCAGAAACGACAGAAAACCAAATACACATTGAGACATGCAAACAAGGTAAAGAAACAACTGAATTTTTGATATACCCACTGATATAATAATGAAAATATACAGTTCAACTCCTTAGTTTTAATTTATATAATAATACTGTTTGTATAAGGGTTAATGTTTTATATTTCTAAAATAGTTTATTTTTATTTTATGCTTCCATCAGCGTTTTTTGTCTCTTTTACATGTACACTGGTAGCCACAATTTATAAGCGCTTCACTATTTAATACAGACAAAAATAGTTCTGAAATTGTTTATTTCAGAAAAATATTTCCCGTAAAATAAACATCAAAGTTTATGCAAAAATCTATGAAATATATAGTTATCAAGGCAAACATATAACTATCAGCAAACTGAGGTAAGAATACCAACTTTTTGAAGGGAGATAATCACTATAGAAACAGTAGTACCAAAACAGTGAAATTTATTTATGGTAATTTTACTGTTTGAAAACAGTGGATTACTACTTTTATTTCACTGAGAAAATTATATAAATCACTGGAAAGCATAAACTAATAAACGGATAATTATTATAATTGCCATTACCATACATATACTGAGGGAAAAAAGATTAGCAAGTTTTTTTTAGAGGAAATAATACTGTATACAAGATATACTGACATTTTGGGACATCACAGGCTTGACCCCTGCGTTCATTTATTCGTTACGTCATTAAGATGTTCGAGTGTTATGGATGTGTGATTAATAACATAATGTAGTGTCTATGGCAGTAGTTTCTTGATTTTACAACCAAAAATGTATTATTTCCAGGGTGCAACAATATCTTGCTAAACTTTTTTTTCCCTCAGGATATGTTCACATACTTCTCCATCTTAACATTGCTTATTGCATTCTACAAACTATTGAACTTCGATCCGTGAATGCTACATTTCCTTTTCGACCCTTATATCTTCTTTTATTGCACTGATATTTAGTGTAAAACAATATACTTTAAAGACACAGTGCCCTCTTAATTTCAATTGGCAAAATGTACGCTATTCTTTATGCTAAATGGCATATTTTCTTTGGCAAAGCAGAGGAACCGACAAAAGAAGCGGTAGCTATTGTGGTGCAATGCTTTTTTTTCGGCACAATCATATCTTCGGGCCAAACACGTTTAACAGAATTACGACATGTGTTTGAGTAAAATAAGCATATAATAAGACGAACACTTAATTCATGTGCACGTTTACTTTTATTTTGTACATGTTCAGCTATCGAAATCATTTAATGAAGGTCACAGGGTGGTTCTCGTTATAGCATTCATCTGAACCAGTTTTAAATGCTGATGTGCATAGCCGCTCTTATCAATAAAATGAGGCAAAACAAACCAACAACACAACAAAAGGCTGATCTTTGAGAAAATGCTGACATTGCAATAATATGCTTACTTATTTACTAAAAAACAAAACGCATAATGCGTACAATGCATGTACACAAATTGTGGCGGCGTTGTGTTAAATATCTCGGATGCAGTAGCGTGGACGATAATGGGTAGGATGGATTTGGTCTTGACCTCTATTTTCCCAAGCTATAATAGGCACACACGAGGCTATAAATAAAACCGAGTTATGTAAAGATAATGAAATAAAGGCTGGTCAAGTTCACAATACTACGTAAAAGTATGGTTTTAACAGCTCTATGTTATCAACGGACTTACTTTACAAATCACATCGGTATAATAAAAGTAAAGCATAGTTGAGCATTAGTAAATAACTGTCTGATATTTATTCAGTGAATTGTATATATGGAAACATGAGCATAGACTCAAATAATTATAAAGTTATAAATTTATTGATTGTTAACATTGTGACCTCTTTATTTACATTTGTGTCGCTCACGTGGTATTCAATAGCGCATTAGGTTTTCAATACACTATACATGATTTAAATGTATCTTTTAGCTCAGTCGTGAGCGCGTTCTTCTTATCCGCAAGTATAATGTTAGTGTTAGTGTGCAGCTTATGTTTGTACCGCTATTGAATTCCGTCCAAATATAGTGTTTTTGGTTGGTGTAATGTTTGTCAAAGTAATTATTTAGTGTCTTATAAGCTAGCGTTACGGCTAATGCAGCTTTAAGTAAGTTAGGATTTTATACAATGATACATACAACATTAGAAAATTGCCAGAAATACTGTCGAATCTAAATTAGTGTTATCAGTAACAAAATAAAAAAATATCGGACAGGGAAAGCAGCATTAAAGGAAGACAGTCAACCACAAAACACAAAAACAAACACGCAAACAGACAAACAAGAAGGCAAAAGTAATAACAAATACAAATGACATCACAAACACAGAAGAATTGACAATAGGGATACCGCACTGGAACGGTCGGTGGCAACAAAGGCCACTGGGGGTTTAAACCGGTTCTAGGGTGCACCAAACCTCACACTTACCCTACTGTCATCCCATAAATCAGGACAGTGTAAATAAAGAAATCCCCGCCATGATCTAATCTCTAACCAACAAGCCAGCATCAATAGGCAATATAAGTCAAACACAGATATGCTCGTGTAAATATAATACAAAAAAAACAGAGCCTAGAGAGCCACAATGAAGGTACTCAATGACTTGGCAGAAGCCAGAGCAACAAGAGAATAAACTATGAAGGGTACGACAGTTATAACGTAAAGAACTGAACGTGTCTTCTAAGAACTGCTTCATTTCTAAGTAGGATTTGAGACGTCGAATTTTTCTCCCACAGTGCTGCTTCATTGCAACGTAGGAGATGATACGTTTTCAGCGCAATATGCGAAGCAGCAATATGGTGAAGCGAAACAGGACAAACGAATCAGACTAAGCCAACAAACGACTACGCCACTTTCCAATTTGACTATGTTAAATATCAGGATGCTCTCAAAATGATAGATTTATCACCACCAGTGAAAACGAATAACAACTTTAACGTACACACTGAACGGAACAATGGGAACTGATACTATTTAGAACTTTGGACATATGATGCTGCTTTACTTATTATAATATGTTTATAACATAAATCGGGTGAATTTTATATATGGACATTTAAAACAAATTCAAACACAAATATGAATGAACATGTATAAGGTGTACACTGTAAATACTGAATAGAGATAACTGAATTGTTGTTTAACGGCTTAGCAAACAATGATTCATGTTATTTTGAGCCGCCCAAGCTAGAGGGGAATGATACATAATAATCCGGGAACCATGTTCTTATTTTAGTATTTAACAGATTTTCTGATTCATGGGAATGCCCGGACGAGGCTAATGGAATGTCTTTTTCCTAAGGAAACATCGAAGTTAGCTAGATTCCAGTGAAACTCGAACCAGTGATCTCATAATTCTGAGTTTAACGTGCTATTCACTTGGCCACAACGGCCTTTGATAGCGAGAATCAGTGTAAGAAGCAAGAAGACATTTAAAACAAAACAGTATAATAGGACAATGCACAGAAGATTGGTCTATAGATAACTTACGACAACATTACAATTGCAATATACTCAACTTGCCTTAATCCACGAACGGAAAAACTTCCCCAAATACCCTTCCCGGGACTCCCGGCACCAAGGGCGCCGCCAAATACACCCGTACAAGCAAGAGTCACACAGAGTTACGTCCTCTTTCCGTCGTGCCGTCCTTCGAGAGAAGACGGTAAATCGACGGTCTCAAAATATTTGTTCTTTTTCCACGTTACAAATGGTTTTAATTGTTTTATTACTTTAATTTTACTTCCCACATGTTATTTTCTTACGAGTTTATAACCGTACTCGGTATTTTTTACACCTATTTTTGTTCTTTACGCCGTTATTTCAGACCGCATTTCGTAAACAAAAAACACATGCGATCTACTTCCGGTTTACCAACCTTTGTAAATTCTATCGGAATTATGGCTGTTTACTTCTATTAGGAGTTTGAAATTGACACTGGAACGTAGGCAGTACTTGCTTCGGCAGTATATTTATTTTACCTTTCCTACTCGTGTCAACACGCCAGTAAATAGTTTTTCTTCTTATATTGTTGGGTTTTGTTTTGTTTGTTATATAATTACAGTTGGTGCATCTAGCACCTTCTGCTGTTATTTTCTTATATTTCAGTAACAGCAAATGCGTTCGCATTCACCGGTTGGCTAGACCTGGCCCGCAGAAAAAGGCCCTTGGCCTTTCTGTGTCTCAGAGCTACCCTTCCAAAGTGAAAAGTATCTAGCCCTTCCTAGTTAAAAGTTGTTTTGCCAGATACTTCCTGGGATGGGGAATGCCAACCAAAACGAAGGCTCATCGTCCTTCTGAGGTGAAGGCTCCCAATCCAGGCGAAGGAGACATCCTTCGGAGCTCAAGGCTCCCAGTCCAGGTGGAAGCATTGGAGACAACCAAAACGAACGCTACTCGTCCTTCTGAGGTTGTGGCTCCCAGTCCTGACGAAGGCAGTCCCGTACCCCACCCACTCCTGCTCACAGTTACAGGCTACCAGGTAGTGCGGGGGTCACGCCGACTCCAAACTCTCTGCCTCATGGGTAATCTGAAGGTCCTCAGAACAGATTCTATTCACTCCTCCAGGTCACCCTTCAGAGAGTCAACACACAGAGGGCGGTCTAGGAGCAGCCGTCACCTGTCTAGAGACAGCTCAGGTAATTCTTCCCAGATGAATTTTATGCTCTTCAAGCACGGCCCATGGCCGAAAGGGTATTCTTACTGTATTCTTACTGTATTCAATACCGGTGTTATGGTTAGAGCCACCAAACGAAGCATGTAGTTTCTTCTGAAGGTCTCTGCTATTATAAAATCCAGACTAGTAGTCTTGAGGAAAGCTAAATAAGACTTCTTTCTCTGGTATGGGAAGAGGACTTGGATTTCTGTGTTGGTACTTGCATGTAAGGGGAAATTTCTGTCATGGGTCACATTTATCTGTTATTATATTTTCTTACGTGTGTCACAGATTAAATAGAATAGAATAGAATATTTGATTGTAATATTCATAACAATGTGAACATGACAATGAACTAACAGGAAATCAAATCATATGATAGCAATTTAGATAAATATATGGATTAGCTGTCAGGATGGCCCAGTGGTCTAAGGCGCCAGACTCAATGTAATACCTTCACAAGCTAGTGTTCTGGTCCACGACTGTAGGCGTGGGTTCAGATCTCACTTCTGACACATACTTTTAACATACAAGTAAAATGTGTAAGGGACAATTTCCTTGTTTCTTCCTTTTCAGTGTTATGTCAGAAACACTTACCAACAATAGGACTGAGACCTCTTTAGGAAATCATACTTTCCTAGATGGTGCTCTCGAATGGGATAGGCTTGTTTATTTTGTACGGAAGTCATACCTTCCTGCTAACAGGGCGCTATATCAGGCTGAAGGAAATGATAACCATTCCAAGCGTGAAGTTATCTAGTAGCCGACTGGTTAGACAGAAAATCTACAATCAGAGAAGGTAAATTATCGAAGTCTTATCTCTGATTCTGATTTAATAGCAGGCCTGGAGGTATTCCATCCTCAAATAGGACTTATTCTTTTGTCGAACAGAATCACCCTATTTTCCAAGTCGTTGTAACTTTTGTAAACACTTCTTAAGCATTGTCTGCATATGTTCTCGATTTTAGAACCTTACTGAATGCTTTCGTATCTTTGAATATCTCTGCGTTTACTAAAAATCGTTAAGAGTATTTAAATTTAAAGTATTCTCATCTCGTGGTTTTACTAATACCCACTGCAGGAGTGTGATACTTGTCTTTACTAAAGATTCTTAGTGAATTACTTTTGTTCTTTTCTGTCCTTATGGACTTAACTACAGAACTAGTTTTGCAGGTAACCTCGATAAAAGTCGATACCTGCTGTCGAGTTCCGTCACAATAATGACCTATCAAGGATGATTTTAGTGACTACGGCTTCTCCGTCATGGTTTAATGATTAGGGTAAGTATTCATGGCCTTCGCCATAGCGTTCATAGCTTTCAGCGTTAATTGTAGCCACAGTCTTAAAGAAGTAAATCAGTTTATTTCTTTATGTATATTGTTTTCCTTTATCAGGACACCTAATTCAACTTATCCTATCGCCTTGTTGAGTACCGTTTGTGGCAGGACTAATAGAATTCAGATATAATTCTTTTATATTTATCCATGTTGATATGTATCCATGTTGCTGTTCATATTTTTATGTAGGACAAGTAACTCCGCAACTGTTTCCTGCCCTGGTTACGGTTTAGTAGATGATTATTGCGGGTCTATGGGTTATGCTCATCAGAATTGCAGGTACATGAGCATTTATTTTATTTAGCGCCGGTAGTATTTATATCGAGGGGTGTCATTAAGAGATAGGCGGGTAATTCGCCCTGCTACTTAGACTTTTTACCCGGCTAATATGAATACTTTTACTATATTGTATACTAGTATCTATCAAATACCCGGCTACTTTGCTCTGTGGGCCTCTTACTTGAAAAGTTAATGATATCTATGTATATCACCACCTTTTTTGAGGTAGGTTATATTAATTATTTACAGTGGCAGATGCTGTTTTATACATTTGCACATGCAGTTGCTGGCTGAGTCTGCCTTTTGCTGGTAAGTTGATATGGGGGACTCCCGTGGCTGAGTGGTTAGTCTCTTACTTGATATCACTGCCACTCACCTCTGTTTTATAATGGTGTCCCGGTTAGCTCAGTTGGTAGAGCTTTCGCCCTGTAAGGGAGGAGTCCGGTTTCATGTCCCATACCAGCCACAAAGACAACTGGCATCTTATTTTTATTATGGATATTATGATATACCTTATATCTCATTGTTTGTGTTTCTTGTGAAATATCGACACTGACGTATGCCGCTGTTGACGTTTTGTCGTCTCTGTTTTAGCACATTATGTTTTGCTGCTTAAGTATCAAGGTGAGAGTACATACTAAATTATTAATAGAATCATTTTTGTCGTGAATATAGGAATTTTCTTCTAAGAAAGAAACTTATTTTCACCAGAGCCTTAGCACGAGTGAATTATGCGTGTTGCCTTACTGATACACCTGCGGGTTTTTGGGATTACGCTAGGGTTGATTACGATCTCCTTCTGTACCGCTTAGATCTCCAGGCAGTTTCAACAGTTCGGAGTAATCGGCTTCAAAGCTGCTACCCTCAACCCTACGTGAGTTTGGTCGCGGTTCCCCTGACTTAGCCTTGTCTGATGGAGTTCTTCGTCATTCATCTCATACCTCTGGGGTTGCGTTCCTTGTGTAGCTTAGTAGACGCGGTTGCAGGACATAACACTCCCTTTCTTGCAGCTAAGATCATTGTCCAGATTCTAGATTCCTTACCCATCCCACGTCTCCATACAGTCATACAGTTAATGGGCTGTAGTGCCAGGGTTCGTTCTCCATTTAGTTGGCGTATTTGTTGTTTATACCCCCCCCCCACCCCCTGTTTAGTATTGCTAGAACCAGGATACATTCTCCTTGTTTGTGAGATAAAATTGTTGAATTATGATTCCCAATTCTTTGATAAGTACTAACATCATATAGCAAAATATACACCAAGCACATTTAAGAAAATACTAACTTATATATAGTAACAAAATGACAAGTCCTGTTGTATTTCAAAATGAGAATTCCTGTTGTATTCAAGATTCAAAATGACAAGTCCTGTTGTATTAAATATTCAAAATGTATGAGAAGAATTACGATTACAATAAATAACGCTATGAATGTAACACGACAACCAGTGTAACTATACTGAAGGAGTGGCCAATACAATCAAGATTATGAAATACTAATAACATCGTGTCTATATAATGTGTGTATCTATATCTCAAGTTATCTGCATTCAAAGATAAAACACAATATTAGTTTACGCGGCAACTACAATAATATCTGGAGAATAATGAAGCATTTACTTTCTTATTCTCCGGATATTATTATTATTATTATTATTATTTTCTGGTCCTTTAGATACATCAAACCCATTCGTTGTGGCTTTAAAGTAGGATACATGTTAAGCCGTTGATAGACGGCGTACAAGGTTTAGCCCTTCATAATACATCATACGAACTGGCTCAATAAAACCGAGTCTGCTACTTTTCTGACTAGCTTGTGTCTGTTGGTTCCATGGGATCTCCTTTTCAGTATGTATTTCCTATTAATTTGCTTTTCATTATATATGCCGTGAGGTCACATACAAGAACATATGAGAGGTCGCCATTTAAGACTAAGTGTATGTCGTAATTTGAGTTGCTGGCTACTTAAATGGATTTAATAACCTACTACAGTATCTATTGTAAATATTGAAAGTTGTTCAACAACTGTTGTATTGTTTTAATATACAGAAAAGTCTGATATAATAAGTGTAAACAACTTGGGTTTTAAGGACGCAATAAGGTTTTGCTGAATTTATTTTTCGAAAAATTTGGACTGTGTCAAGAATATACCTTCCTTTAGATCTCACTACACACTTAGCTCCCTTGCATGTGACTGTAGGTGTGACTGTAGGATGATTCTTACACCATAAAAAGTAGGGGTGTGATCTTCGGTTTGAGATATTTTAATAATTGCCCATGGATATTTTCTTTTCTTGTTGCAGGTGAGAAAACAATAGTGTGAGATTGGATGAACAGCGATTAGACGACACTGACAGCAAAATGTGACACATTTGTGGGTGCTCAAAATGCGTATGAATTTAGGTGAAAACTGTTTAGTGAAAGCCGAAAGGAGTACCTTGACTGCCACCACTCACATTAAAAAAAAACTGGGCTATGTACCAGATTTTGTGGATTTTTATGAGCAGCAGTAACTGTAAATACCTGCAAAAAAATACTTTTAGACTGTAAATGCTTGATTCAGAATGGAAAATTGGACTTTACTGCCTATGGCCAACACAATAAAATCGAAGTGTGTTGTGAGACCTTGACAGAAACAATCAGCCAGACGCTTTCAGTACAGCTTTCATTGACACAGATCAATATTTCTGAGTTTGATGTTTTCAAATGTGTGAAAAAGTTGAATTGAACATTTTATGATGAATTGCAATGAACTTTAGTTGGATTTGGCAATAAATTAGTGATTTTGCACATGAAAATGGACCATACTTTGATCAACATGGATTATTTTGTGTATGCTGTTTGTAGTGAACTCCCAAACCACTTCCGTAATGTCGATATGGATTCCAGGCGATGAAACATCCTGATGAAACACAATATAAATGTTGTTAGTGCATATTTCAGTGCATACAAATGTACATGCAGTATCAACTATTCCGCGAAAGATGGATATTGGATTGTATTTGCCAAAAAAAGTTTGTGCTTGCGAGTCGATATATTGTTTCTGGAAGTTTAGTTCTCGTCTCTGTTTCTGTTGGGTTCAAATGGATACAATGTACCGACACTGTGACAGGGACATGTTCACGGAAAGCAGCTTCATATGACATCTAACAGGTATGTGTTTGAATAGCAAATTATTTATTTCAGCTTTTGACAATATTAGAAAAATACCCCACCCACTTATGCAGTGCAACAAATTTCAAAACCGCTGTTCGGTGCGTCTTATTTGTCGAGAATGTTCATCAAATATGTTTATTAACTTAGTCGCTCTTCCTTGTTTGCTTTGAAGTTGCGTGACAACCTTTTTCGAACCGCTGTGTCTTTTAGGAAGATTTGTCGTTTGCAGTTGCACATTTGTCGAGACACAAAATTGTTTCATGCTTGGTGTTAGCTGAATTAGGTGTTCCAGCTTTTAGCGTATTCATCTCATTTCTTGTATTCCATTTGTACGCAGGCAATTTGTTCTCGTGATATTTTTTCATGCGCATTTCATACAAATTTCGCGTCATGTCAAATAAAAAACTTCTAATATATTGTGTGTCTGTTTATATATAGGAAAGAAAATCCAGACAAAACTTTAATGTACTGTTACATTCTTCATCGTCTCTTTTTACGTAAATTAAAAAATGGCTTTAAAAGTGTTTTCGGTTCTGAATTCTGATTATACATGTTATTTTGCACTAAGAAATAAAACTGTGCTAATATATGTTTGAATAAAAAAAATGTACGCGAATTACATCGTTGAAATTCAAGTGAATTTCGCGTCATAATAAAACATTAAATTCTGGTTCTATCATTATTCACGGTAAAGATTGCCTGTGTCGCCTAAATTTATTTCCCCGCAGATCTGTACTGAATTTATTTTTGGCATGTTACGTGTTGTGCTGCATTACGTATAGTATTATGCTGCTATCTTTTTCGCTCTGATCCGAATGGTCTGCATTCAATTTTCACTGCTTTGAGTAGGTGTACAGTGTCGTCTGGAGAAATACTGCAGTCGGTCGCAAGCAGTTGATCACTGATTTTCATTGACTGACTGACTGACTGACTCTGACTGACTCTGACTGACTGACTGACTGACTGACTGACTGACAGTAATTTGAGATGAATTCAACAACTATGTATGAAGTGCATGCAATGTGGTTCAATGCGAATAATTAACAGTTTCGATATAACATGGAACTGACAGACATTTTATGAAATATACCGATTGTTATAATTTCATAGATTTTTAAGCTAAGCGCTGTTCATGTACATTTGATAGCGTTATCTGTAATGTGATAATTTCTTGAAAACTAATCTGCATGCCGGTGGTTTTCGGTTGTTTTTCTACTTTTAGCAAGTTGTGGTGTCATTTAGTGTTTCCTAGTTAACTCCCCCGCTTGTTTTATGTATTTGTTCCCCTTTTAAATCACTGTTGGGTATATTTTCTGATTTTTTCCCTACATTTTGTTTTATAAAATGGCTAGGTTTTCAAATAGTAATATTTAGCAACATTATTATCAATATTGTAATCATGTGCTAAGTAAAAGCCATTTTATCTTTTTATACAGGAAGCTGGTAGAAGATGCCAATTTGAGAGTTGAAGGGAGGGCTTGTTTTATTGGAGCCATGCCTGTGATGCCATCAACTTGAATGGCCTTTAATGGCATTATAGGACAGGTAATATAATAAACTATTTTTGACTAGAAAATAAGTCTAACCACTACTTCTGTTTCAGAAAGCATCATTTAATAAAAAAAAAAAATAGAAAAAAAAAAATCATATATGGGTATAGCTTGAACAATTAATAAATTAAGAAACACTGCCTGAAAGACAAACATCCCAATTTTTTTTTTTGTTATATACATATCCAACACAAATCCTACAGAATTTAAGAACACAATCTCTTAGAATACAAAAGTTACTGAATAATTTCTACTCTTGATTCAGATTAAAATTCCTGATTTTTTCGCTCCATGAATATGGCACGAAGCAAACTGATGCATGTTGCATTTTGAGCCGTATACTCATGTAATTTATGACAAAAGTATCTATAAACTTTTTTTGTGTTAGGTAGTCACCTATAGTTGTTGCGGGTATGATTTTGAAGACATGCACACACATGAGATCCCCTTGAAGATCTCATTACACACTTAGCTCCCTTGCATGTGACTGTAGGATGATTCTTACACCATAAAAAGTAGGGGTGTGTTCTTCGGTTTGAGATATTTTAATAATTGCCATGGATATTTTCTTTTCTTGTTGCAGGTGAGAAAACAATAGTGTGAGATTGGATGAACAGCGATTAGACGACACTGACAGCAAAATGTGACACATTTGTTGGTGCTCAAAATGCGTATGAATTTAGGTGCAAACTGTTTAGTGAAAGCCGAAAAGAGTACCTTGACTGCCAACACTCACATTAAAAAAAAAAAAACTGGGCTATATACCAGATTTTGTGGATTTTTATGAGCAGCAGTAACTGTACTTTCCCAAAAAAATACTTTTAGACTGTAAATGCTTGATTCAAAATGGATAATTGGACTTTACTGCCTATGGCCAACACAGTAAAATCGAAGTGTGTTGTGAGACCTTAAGATCGAACTCCTCTTTCGTACGATATGACCAATAATGATTTGTTTGAAATGACATTATTGTGTAGATGTGACGACCTGTCTTGGATTTCAGTATTACCTTTGTTTTTGTCTCATATTTTGGTATTGAACATTCAAGGTAAGACATCATTTTTCATTAACATTTTAAATGTGTAACTTCTTCTGAATCAACCTCCCCCTTTCTTTACAATATGATCCAAAATAAATAGTTTAATAAATAGTAAAATAATAGTTTCTGTTGGCATTATTGTGACGACTGGCCTCTGATTTCAGTATAACATTTGTTTTGGTCTCAAATTGGGGTATTGATGTTGGTTAATCATTCAAGCAAATTGTTCCTTAAAATTAAATATGCTTACGTTTTTCAATCAAACTCCTCAATTATTTACAATATGACGTTCAAAACACAACCTTTTGAATTATATTTACCACTCTTCTTACGGAAACAAATATGCAGACATTACTTTCAAATAATACAGGCATCAAGCGCGACCATTGTGTATATTCGGAGAGGTACAAGCGTGCGGACAACAATTTAGAACCCCTGGTTAGAACCACCAACGTTCCGAAAGTCAGCTGGATAGATTCCGAGGTCCATGAGGAATCGAACATACTAAATGATAGAACATCAGAATGTATCAGTGAAATATAACGTTATCTCTCAATTTCAAATAATTGCATACATACCAAAGTATATGATAAGAAAGATGACCTTAACATTCCTTCCTTCCTTTGTTTTATTATTCCCTATGTGGGGCGATTATCAGAAGCGGCCGACTATCTACCTCATGTTTTATGTAAAATATTTAAAATCATTATACTGAATAAAACATATAACCTAACAGTTATTTTCACTTTATGTTTCACTGCCAGAACTTACGTTTTAATGTTACAAGTACATGTTTGTTAATTGATATCAAAAGCCTGAAACTTGAGCTTACAGTATGGATAGTTCTGGATAATTCTGGATACATCCAGAGGATTTTCCAACATTATGCTTTTTTGTATATCTTTACAACATGTATAGGAATATTGTTTGCAAATTGTTTTGGAATTGGACTTTATCGTTGGGGATTTCCTTTTGATGGGATGTACTTTTATTTACACCGTTTGTCAATCTGGGCGTTGAAGATAATAGCGAGGTTTTATACACATAAAATCGAGTTAAGCTAACTGTAAACCCTAATGCCTACTCGTGTAACGTAATGTCCTTTCCATTGACATTTTAAATATTATTATATTATATAGAACAAACAGGTATGATGTGATGATGTGTTTTAAAACATAGACATCACTTTTTTATCGGCATATGCGGTGTGCATGTTCAAGAATACTATGTCTACATTAAATATTGAACTGAAATGAGAAAACTGGTCCTGTAAAATCCACAGCACACAAAGACAACCGCATGTCCGCACTTTATCACAAACTTACTCTAATGAGAAATCTAAATCTTCGATTGATATCATTTTAATATTGGGAAGGGAGACGACTTACGATCCATAAGTATAAGATTAGGAACCCCAACTATATGACCATGTAAAACAAACTGACACAATCGATCGTAAAAATATTACCCTGAAGTTGTATGTAAATGCTATCTTAATCGAAACAGAAGTTATGCAATTAAATATACTGAGCAAAATACATTTAGCATATAAAATGCATGTCATCTTCATAGACGAAATATTTAACCACGTAAAATAAACTGACACAATCAATCGTAAAAGTACAAAGGCAATCGCAGGTCCGGAATTTATCACACACTTAATATAATGAGAAAGATTAGGAGCCCAAAATATATGACCAAAATATCACAATCAATCGTAGAGGTATTACTGAAGTTGTATCTTAATGCGAAGTTGTCCCCACCCCAAACAATGAATAAATAAAAAGAGTTATCTGCACAATTAAAACTCGGACTATACTACTGAATTCGCTATACTGGACTCAATCGAAACAAAAGTTATGCAATTAATAGTTATAACCATGCTGAATATGTGTTCAAATGAAGTTTTATGTTTGCACATGTGTTGCTATTAAGATATTAAATAGAGCCACTAAACAATACAAACTAAACATATACACCGATTAATTAGATCGCATTGAAAGGAACACACGGCAATCGTTATAGTTTTATCATGCATTCACATTATCGTCACGATGTAATAATCCAGTGTCAATTTGACTTTAAACCTGCTTGTATACAATAAAACATAATTGTGTGTTTTTATTTTTTCTTCTTCCGTCGTATGTTTAAATAAATTATAGGTGCAGTTATAATATAATCAGCAGTTATTAATGTGAAAAACCAGTTTCCTTCCTACGTTTCTTATAATTATTAATGATTGAACAAATTAAAGTTTTTTAGAGAAACGAACGGGACGCCGCGAGTTAAAAAATATCAAGAGTGTCGTGTGTCCCTTTAATAATTGCAACGTTACCTATTAACCTAAAGCAAATTTAGTTATATCACAATTAAACAAGTTAACTTACCTTACAGATGAGCAACTCGTCTAGCATATGAACAGACTTCAGATTACTATTTGTTGTGATTGTAAGACAAATTTTGTCATTGATATTTGTTCAGATAGGTCTGGCATAAACCAATGAAGTCCCTGTACGGTAACTAAAACGCCAATGGTGAACACTAATGCAGCAAAGACTTGTAACCTTATTTGGACATTATTCTCCCGTGACTCATTCTTATTCATGAGTGAAACACAGGTTTAAGTATATATTTGTTATTTTTAATGCGAAATTAAAGTATGTGACAGCAATAATAACTTCCTTCTCAAGAATAAAACACACACACAAACACACACGCATGCACGCACACACGCACGCACGCGCGCGCGCACACACACACACACATATATATACAAATATATATATATATATACACATATATATATATATATATATATATATATATATATATATATATACACGAACAAACATGTTTAAGACATGTATTTTTAATTTTTAATGTTAAAAATAAAAGTGCAAAAAAGACCTGCTTAATATATTGTCGCAAAGTATCTACCATTTGTCCACATTGGAGTTCATCAGTTACACCATTCTCTATCATCACTGGAAGACAGATTTTGTCATTTGAAATCGATTCAGGGAGGTCGGGCATGGACCACAGCATGTCTAATACGTCTACTAAAACGCCTACGATCATAACTAACACAACCACTATGATTAACCGAATTAGAATATCCATTTTCTGTTTATAAGATACAAATGTAATTAGAATATAAACAATGAGTGTGTGCTATACACTCGATTTGATCCTAAACGCGAGGACTATATACCGGACTAACTATGTTTAACAGATAACAATAACTAAATATTATAGTGTTGCACCGGTTAAACCAGGATGTTATCATATCACATTAAAATGCGAGACTGCCAAAAGTATAGAAAGCGTAACTCTAGGTCGCATGGTCGTAAGTGTAATGATAACATCAAACGTAAACCGCGCGTAATTATTTCAGTCGCTGATTTACATACTATTTTTAAACAGTCTGGAAAGAACTCTATGCTTTCACGGCTTACCTCTCTGTCCATTTCTTAACTTAAGTTGATCGACGAGGAAGCAGACAGAATATTCATTCGTACAGATCCCTTGTATAAAACTGCTTCCATAATTCAAAGCTAACACAACACGTTTTCCTACCCCATATTGACAAGGAGTCTGATCACGTCAGGCATTTTCTAAAAATACTATATCTTAATATTTTCAACTACAACAAAATATTTTCTGACCTTGATATAGTAAATAACACTCCTAAGGAATGTGAATGTAATACATCAAAATTTTGCTAGCAGGTAATGTCATCACTGGTAATTTTGATATTGTTGATAAACATATTCGGCATCTGTTTTCGAAAGGTCCTAAGTATAGATTACCTTCAACTCTCGATTTTAATGCCTGTCGTGCTCAGATCGCCCAATCCATTGAGGATTTTAGTATAAAATTGTGTCGTAGAGAACATGAGGACCCAAACTCTCTTTCTACTTGGAAAAAGTCAATTTTTAAAATTATAGATACACGTATTAACTTTTATAATGCTACCCCTCTTTACTTCCTCCGAGACCTAGGTTTTCCCTTCGTAATTTAAAATCGGGAATTCAAGAATTTCATAATACATTTGTTTTAGTTCCTGCTGATAAAGCAGCTAATAATGTAATTATTGTTTGACGCCTACATTAAGTCAATGTTTAAACTCTGGAACTCGGTAGCACTAATTCGTATACTCCAGTTCATTTTACTGAGGATGCTGTTGTTCACACATATCACTCGGTGCACTACTTTAAAGGCCCAACTGCCGTATAAAAGACACTAGATGGAGCTGGGGCAGGTTTTTCATTTAAATTTGTACACAGTTAAATCAGGGACACTTTTTTCAAAATATTGAACATTCCACCTCATAAAAAAATTCAATATTTGGCACAGAAGTAGTCTGATATTAAACAATTATATTAGTAAAAAAAAACTGTGAAGAAATATCTCTTATTCCTAGTTTCAAATAATTTTTTAAACCCAACTGACAAATATTTGAAAATATAGGGGAGGAGCCTGTAGGGTTATGAACTGAAAAATGTACACAAATACACGTGGTAGTGTTTACAGCAGACGACACACAATATGGCATGGAGATTGGCAGTAGTTTGTGTGTAAAGCTCCATAGCAATACTATGAAATGCGAAGTTTGAATTTGTGACTATTCATGTGTTCCGTATAACAATTCATCTTTATCATTTTCACATCAGAATCAGAAACAAACCAGAATCAGTAGCATCACAATGCACTTCTATACACCACCTATGAACATTGATTATTCCCTCCTCAGGCTCTGGGAGGAATATATTCCTGAATCATAACTAGGCCTAGATAAGATGTAATTCCTTATCTTATTATCTCCATCATGTTCAGCCATTCCTAACAATAATGTGTACAGTTATGCTTCACTTTTGAAAATGCATTCCTACCACAAAGTAATCCTAACATAAATGTCCAAATTATACCATATATTGTGTACTGCAGTAAATAAAGCCCGTTCCTCCAGGCTAACTATAATCGGCAATTAATTTCTATTCATAAACACTGATAACTTGTGAAATATTTAAGTCATCACATTACATTTGTGTAAAAGTTCATAGCAATTCTGTTTTATGTTATACACAGTGCAGTGGATAGTATATAGATGACAATACAAAAAAAAATGTACATGGTAAAACATGAATAATACTGGGAAGTAAATTGTCACAGTTCCAATAAAACAAACAGAAATTATGTAGTTTGGAGTTAGATTAAAAAACTTTACTCCTCGCTTATATCTAACAACAGTTTTCTGTCGTCTGCTTGAAGAGAGATTTGTTTGCATGAGTCATTCACTATAACTGACAAGATACATAGCTGGTGTTATTGATAAAGACACACCTCCAATTTCTCCCTACCAGGGTAGGGAATTTTGCCCCTTTAAGGGCAGGGGTAGACGAAAAGCAGAACAAAAGGCCAACTGTATACTGGATTCCTAAATTACATAACAATCTGTATAAGGCCCGCTTTATTTCGAATTCTAGTGCCTGGACCACCCAAACATCTCCAAACGTTTAACTTCTTGTCTTACTGCCGTTAAAGATCTCGTTAACAACTATTGTGATAAAACTTATGAAAACTCTGGGATTAATTTGTTTCGGTCTATTAAAAATTCAGGAGAAGTTCTTAATAAAATTTGCAATAAACTTCAAGTTTCATCTATTAGCACTGATGACTTCTCTACATTATACACAACCTTACCACATCGCCTTATCAAAGACAAGAGGTCAATGACCTTGAAGCTCTACTGATAGGTTTTTCGATAGCTAGATCAGCATTCCTTTGAAGTTTCATGAAAATCCGTCAAGTAGTTTCAGAGGAGTAGTCGCTACAAGTTTTCATTATATAACTCTAAGTAAACAAAGATGGCCATGTTTAACATCAATTTTTTGACAAGGATCAAAATCATGTCATACTGATCATTTTAGAAAAAGTCCCATATCAATATCACTTATAGTTTCATGAAAATCCGTCGAGTAGTTACTGAGGAGTAGTCGCTACAAGTTTTTACTACATAACCCTATGTAAACAAAGATGGCCGCTGACAGACATGTTTAACATCGAATCATAACAATTTTCGACAAGGACCAGCATCATGTCATGCTGATCATTTCAAGAAGTAGTCGCTACAAACTTGTTTTTTGAAAATATATTTTTAGCCGTGGCGGCAATCTTGAATTTCCGGCCGACGTGAACTTTTGCTAAGATCAATAAGACATCAAGAGCAACATTCCTGTGAAGTTTCATGAAAATCCGTCAACTAGTTTCAGAGGAGTAGTCGCTACAAGTTTTCATTATATAACTCTATGTAAACAAAGATGGCCGTGGCAGCCATGTTTAACGTCGAATCAAAACGATTTTCGACAAGGACCAACATCAGGTCATGCTGATTATTTTAGACAAAGACCCATATCAATATCACTTAGAGTTTTCAAGAAGTAGTCGCTACAAACTTGTTTTTTAAAAAAATATTTTTAGATTTGAAGGCCATCTTGTATTTAACATCAACATGAATTTTTGTTAGGATCAACTAGACTTCATGGGCAACATTTCTGTAAAGTTTCATGAAAATCCATTTAGTAGTTTCAGAGGAGTAGTCGCTACAAAAAAAAGTTTACGGATGGACAGACAGACAGACAGACGGACAGACGGATAGACGGACGGACGACGGACACCGCACCACGGCATAAGCTCTGCTGATCTCTGATCAGTAGAGTTAACAAGCTTATTGTTCTTATTAAAACATTCGCTATGGAAAATACTACATTTTTGGCCTATAATAATATTAAAGCGTTTTCTACTAACGGCAGTTTAGACAATTACACTATATGGACTTGCCAAGAAGTTTGTGAAGCACTCATCTTCTTATTAGATAATATTTTCGTCAGGTATGGAACGGCCGTTTATAGCCAAATTGATGGTATCCCAATGGAAATGAACTGTGCACCCCTTGTCGCAGATTTTTTTTTATATTGCTATGAAAGAGATTTCATGTTGAACCTTTCACCAGATACCCAGGAAGATGTTATTGAGGCCTTTAATTACACCTCTCGGTATCTGGATGACATATTAAACACTGACAACCCTTTCTTTTCTACTATGGTTAATAATATATGCCTTAAAGAACTTCAATTTGACAAAGCTAATATTTCTGATACTAACGCTTATTTTCTTGATTTACATCCCTCCATTGAAAATAGTAATATAATTAGCAAAATATATGACAAGAGAGGTGATTTTAATTTTGATATTGTTAATAATCCCCATTTAGATGTTAACATCTTATGGGGTCTATGTGTCTCAACTTATTCGTTTTTCGTGAGCTTGTACTTGAGTTGAGGACATTAATATTCGTAACATTTGTATAACTGAAAAGCTACTCCATCAGGGTTACCGTTACCTTTGCAAAATTGTATTTATAAAAGTAATTTAATAACTCTTCTACGACAAGGAATATCTATGGTGACGTGATTCGTAAGATCCTTGGCCATGATCACTTTCATACTATCTTTGTCAAACTTGTTAACATGTTTATCACCAGAGGTTATGACCCTATAATTTTGCAGCGCACTGCATGTTTGTTAGTGGACCCATTTACAGTTCGCCACTATGATTTCCTCTTTAATTGTGCGATGACCGGACAGGCTGTGGACCCTATGATAACGTCTACTTAAAGCCCAAAAGGACGGTGACGTTTGATGTTTGTCTGCAGTCTTGTCTTGTCGTGCCCTCAATGGTTTATTCTCGTGATGCTTTGGCTTCTGCCAAGTCATTGAGTACCTTCTTGGTGGCTTTCTAGGCTATTGTTTTGTTTTGTATTTATATATATACGACCATCTTTATGTTTTACTTAAATTGACTATTAATGCTGCTTTGTTGGTTAGAGAATAGTTCATGGCGGAGATTTCTTTATTTACACTGTCCAGCTTTACTGGGTTGACAGTAGGGTAAGTGTGAGGTTTGGTGCACCCTAGAATCTGGTTTAAACCGCAAGTGGCCTCTTTTGCCACTTCCCGTTTTAAGGTGGTAGCCCTATTGTCAACCCTTTTGTGTTTGTGATGTCTTATTTGGCCTTTTATTTATCTGTAAATGTGTTCTTTGTTTCTGTCTGTGTTTGTGGTTGACTGCTGCTTTTCCTCTTCGAGTTTTATATCTATATTTCCAGCGCTCCGTTTTATTGAAACCCCCCCCCCCCCCCCCGCAATTTCCATTGTAAGTCAACGTAATAAAGTAATAAACGTGATTTAATTTCATTTTCTTATATATGTGATATTTCTGCACTACTTGCACCCATGCTTGTCTACATTAAATCACTCATATCAACATTGACTTGATACCCTTATGTTAAAGTCGTACTTTTATTGCTGTTTGTACATACTGATATATTTATGCAATTATATATTAACAGGTTATTAACTGGGGTAGATGTGCCTCTTTGTGATATTGTATTACTTTTATTGCTGTTTATACATACTGATATATGTATGCAATTATATATTAAGAGGTTATTAACTGGGGTAGATGTGCCTCTTTGTGATATTGTTACGAGATAGTCATTTAAAGACCGAGAGCTTTAGCTCGAGGGCGTCATATTATGGCTATTAAGGGCTAATGTCACAAAGAGGCACACCTACCCCAGTTAATGACCTGTTTATTACATGTGTAATCAAAACAATATTATTTTGGATCGGCGCCGCTAATGCTGGCGGAGTCGATGGCGGCGTCAACCTAATGCCAATAACTTTTAGCCCTCCAACTGACCCTGGTTCGACGTCAATGTCACTTACAACATGTATTGTCACGCAAATTTAAACAAAACTATTAACGGTACATGTATTTAAGTGACTTTGACTCCGACACAGGGTCAGTTGGAGAGCTGGAAGTTATTGGCATTAAGAAGGACAATAACCAGGAGGTTAAATATGAAATTTAACATTCTACTCCCAAGGACAAGATAGTTATAATACAATATGTACCACGTTAAGGTTTGCGTTAAGGTCTGCGTTATGGATTGTGTTAAGATTTGAGTTAAAGTTTGCATTCAACTTCTCATAACTTTGTTGTCCTTTTAAGTAGAGTGTTCAAATTTCATATATAACCACACTGGACATCATTCGTCGTATTACAGTAACTTTCAACCTCCAACTGTCCTTGAGTCAAGGTTAGCTGTATCTTAATAAATGTACCGTCTCCAAGAATTGCGTTAAAAAGCGCGTTAAATTAATATAGCCTGTTTGTCCTTTAGAGTAGAGTTTTCAAATGTCATATATAACCTCATTGGTCATTGTTTATCTTATTCCAATAGCTTTCAGCCTCCAACTGACCCTGAGTCAAGGTCAGTTGTCTCTTAAATACATGTGTCGTCTCCAAAAACTGCATCAAAATATGCGTTAAATTATCATAACTTGTTTTGTCCTTTAGTCTAGAGCAGAGTGTTCATATTTCATATATAACCTCTCTGGTCATTGTTCTTCTCATTCCAGTAACTTCAAGCGTCAAACTGACCCTTGGTAAAGGTCAGGGTCACTTTAATAAATGTACCATCTCCAAATTTCACGTGGTTTTTGTAGCACTGCAACAATGTTCAGTGTTCAAATTTCATATAAAACTCACTTTTCTTGTCCAGCCATAAACTCATTGTTCTTGTCCAGCCATAAACTGTATATATATAGCTTTTTTCTATTTTAATTCCATACACATTTCAATTGTCATGTGAGTTTTATGAGGTTTGACAGGAACATGTATTTGCCTTATCTTTAGTATGTATCTAATAGCTAACGCAATAAGCTGGGTAATTTGATACTCCCGCGAAAGTTTATCTCATTGAAACATACATATGTTTTAAATATTCTGGATATAAAATACATTAAACAACAGATCTTCATCTTGTTAGCTCATTTATTAAATAAAACAATTATATAACTACAATCTCCTTTAAATAAATACTGAAAATGAGATCCCTTGTAAGCAACAAACACGAACAAGAGATACACTATCAGATTCGGTTTTATTTAGTCTGTTCATGAGGGGTTATGTACAGTGCAACACCTCACACGCCTCCTAGCACCGGCTTAAGCGATATTCTATTTTAAAGTCACAAAGATTGGGCTTGATGATCCCAAAGGACCAGTAAGTAATAATCCTACTGATTTGTAGTTGGGGCTCGTTTCTGGAAAAATATGAAGGAAACCATGTAAAATTCATAACAAGATAAAGGTTGCTTCAAGCATGCTTGATATCGCTTTAGGCGAGACACCATGTTGCGCGCAACTCTTGTTTCCTGTTTACGTTTGTACTTGGGTTTTTCAAAAATGGGATTTGGTTTCGCAAATTATCTATAATTTAAGGATAAAACGGTAGACGAACACTTATTATTTCACATACAATGAATAATAATAAATAAATATATAATAATAATAATGATAATGATAATAATATTAAAAAAATAAATAAATAAAAAAATAAATAAATAAAAGAAATAAAAAATAGACTAGATCTACATGAAAAATGCACAATTGGTTTTTACAATAAGTTTACAATTTAGGATTTTATTTTCATTTGTACAACGCTCGGTTTATACATTGTACGTTGATTTTGTTTTCATAATCACACTGGGTAATGCGTCGTGGAAAGCGAGAGAGTTTGATGGTTACTTCTCTGCCGGTTCAACGTGGTTAATGATCCTACCTGGAAAGGGTCAGCGGTTGCATGTAATATCTCCTAGCAGATCCAAAGGGTGTGAAGATCGTTCAGCTAGTCCTTGACGTCACAGATCGTTGAGTGGCTCGATTGGTTGCAGAAGAGACCGTACATAGACGTTAGTCAGCTAGAGGAACAGATGTTGCACTGCCTCCGGAAACAGGACTCGTTTTTATACACTTTATTATAGTGTTTTTTTATAGACTTTATTATTGGTTTTAAGTCGGATTGGATATAAATAATAATAATAATAATGCTAAAAAATAAAAACAATAAGAATAAATAAGAAAAAAAATGGCTGGATATGTTTTTTATGGTATGAATTTTTACACCACTTCCTGCTGTTGCCATAGATAATGCAAAAATCACCAAACATCATATTATCCTATTTTCCACCAGGAGTCTGAAAATGCAAATTGCAAGTTCATTGTAGATGTTGGTGGGTGATGTATGGCTGTAGATTGTTCACAACTTCTCATTTTTGTTACAGTAACATATTGTTACTGCAAACAGTTCACACTAGGAATTGAATTGAATTGGGTTTTAAGGCGTACCAACACAAGAAAGGTTATATGGCGCCTAACAGGCATAAACATGCCAGGCTCATCCTCCATGTACATCGAGATCAAATATGGAAAATGGGCCTAGAACCTTCTCACCTTGAACTGCAGAGTTGCTGCAAATTCTATCGTAGAAACTGCATTTACGTTTATTGTTTTTTTGCCACTGCTCTTTTGATGTGAGCTAGATGGCACCTGAAACAATGCGGGGATCATGATGAAGACCTTTAATGTACATAAAAAAATGGGAAAATGAACATGAATTTGGGGGGATTATACCCCTCTGCATACCCATCCAAAGGGATCTGCAGTGGCCCTATTCTTTGCCCCGTGACAACACGGGGCCCCCGGGAACCACACGGGGCAATTTAAAATGGTATGAAAGTAAACAATATCCTCTTTGTAATGACTGCTACAGTGGTTAGACTACATTTTCAACTCAGTGAAACAATGAAAACAATAATAACAATACTTATTGAGTCATTGGAGAGGCAATTAAAACTGTAAATAACAGTGAGTCACATTAGAAAAATGTGATTATTCGACTCGAGGCAGAGCTAAATATAATTATGTTGTCATTATGCGGATGATGTCCTTATCTACTGCAAATATTATTTAAGAACTTTATGAAAACCATTTATATAAGAATAATTTGCTGGACACCATCTAGCTGATGGAGAACTGTTGATCAAGACATAATATTAGCCTGTTTTTATCATCATCGTTGTTGTGCACTATGTTTTTAGCTTCTGCTGCTATTATTTAACTTCAAGGCTGTTGGTGAAATTGTGTTTTATGATGCTAACCACTTAATTGGAGTGTTTAGGCAATATGTTTTCTTACTGCTGATAAGTCTATCTCAACAGTTTGTTGATATCAGCTAATACTAACGTGCTGCTGTTGACTGTTGTTGCTAATAAAATTGGTTGGTCTGAAAATGGAGGCAATGGATATTCAAGACCCAGAGCGGTAGGTGACGTCATACCGTCTGGGCATGCGTCTATGATAGTGCGGAAGCATTGTGTTGGATATGGCATTATTTTAATTTGAATTAATATTGCTTAACAGTTTAAAAACAATTCATGCCTCCATTGTACTTGCCTTTCTTCTAAATTGCCTGTTTATAAAACATCCAAGGCTTTTCGTCTAGCGATCAGCTTTACATTTATTCAGTTTGCGTACAATGATGTTTTCATTACAGTTGCTGTTGTTTATATACGGGTGCTGTTTCTGTTTAATTATATTTGGATCTCTATCACTTCTTTCAAGACTTATTTTGTTTCATTCTCTCGAACATTTTGCCTTATATTTCAGTTTGTGTAATCATCAAAAGAAATATAAAAAGATCGGACAGGGAAAGTAACATTCAAGGAGGACAGCTAACCACAAAACACAGAAACAAACACGCAAACAGACAAACACTTCTAGAAGGCAAAAGCAATAATAAATGCAAACGACATCACAAACACAAAAGGGTTGAACCCTTTTGTGTTTGTGATGTCGTTTGCATTTTTTATTACATTTGCCTTTTCGTTTGTTTTTGTGTTTTGCGGTTGACTGTCGTCCTTGAATGCTGCTTTTCCTGTCCGATATCTTTATCCTTGACAATAGGGCTACCGCCTTGGAACTGTCAGTGGCAAAGTAGGCCACTGGGGGAGGGTAAAACCGGTTCTAGGGTGCACCAAACCTCACACTTACCCTACTGTCATCCCATTAAAACAGGACAGTGTAAATACAGAAATCCCCGCCATGATCTAACTCTAACCAACAAGGCAGCATCAATAGGCAATATAAGTAAAACACAAATATGCTCGTGTAAATATAATACAAAAAAACAATAGCCTAGAAAGCCACAATGAAGGTACTCAATGACTTGGCAGAAGCCAGAGCAGTAAGAGAATAAACCATTAAGGGCACGACAAGAAAGATCATGGACAAACATCAAACGCCACCGTCCCAATGGGCTTTAGGTAGGCGTCATCATAGGGTCCACAGCCTGTCCGGTCATCGTACAATTAATGAGGAAAGCATAGTGGCGAACTTTAAAAGGGTCCACCACCAAACATGCAGTACGTTGCAAAATGATAGGGTCATAACCTCTTTTGATAAACTTTTTAACAAGTTTAACAAAGATAGTATGGAAGTGATCATGACCAAGAATCTTACGAAGTTTATAAATCACATCATCATAGAAGTCAGGTTGTGATAGTCCTTGTCTCAGAAGAGTCCTTAAATTACTTTTATATTTGGAAAGAAGATCAGGGCTACGACAATAACATTTTGCAAAGGTTTTACGAAGTTTATGGTAACGGTAACCCTGATTGAGTAACTTTTTAATTATACAAAGATTACGAATATTAAAGTCCTCAACTCGAGAACAAGCTCTAGAAAAACGAATAAGTTGAGACACATACACACCATAAGAAGTTGCACCGGGAACATCCCCATCCAAGTGGAGATAATTAACAATGTCAATCTCTCTTGTCATAGATTTTGCTAAATATTTTACCATTTTCAATCGAGAGATCTAAATCAAGAAAAGAAGCGTTATTATCAGATATATTAGCTTTGTCAAGCTGAAGTTCTTTAGAATAAATATAATTAACCATAGTTGGAAAGAAAGGGTTGTCAATGTTCAATATGTCATCCAGATACCGAGAGGTGTCATTAAAGGCTTCAATAACATCTGCCTGGGTATCTGGTGAAAGTTGACTTAAGACCAGTCAAAAGTTCCTATGTCGATATCGGAAGAAATGTGTCACTGTGGAACAGGTCATAGAGTCCTCCAGTGTTGGTATTGTATGTAAAGTTCAACTTTTAACCTGTTATACAAGATAAGCCTACCCCACACATCAGCTTTTCAAAATATGGTGAATTTCGAAACTATGTCATGTAGAGTTTGGGAATATATCCCGACAGTTATTTAATACATTCATATTTAATACATCGACAGTGCTTTATCAGTGGTGTTCATATTCAAAGACCTGGAAAGAAGTTACATACTTTTCATAATACCTGCATTTCACTCTTTCAGAGGATATTCAAAATGGCGGCGACACAGAAAAACACCCAGCCAAGGGCCAGTCAGTCGCACGCCATAAACCCTCACTTCTTCCTGGACAAGTTCGCACTGTCACTAAAACTAAATTGTGAATTGAACTGAACTGCTGTATTTCCATTGCCACAGTCCAAACGATGTGCTAAAAATAGCTCACACACACGGTGTACACGTATTCAAAGGACAAATTATGCAGATGCATGCATACTGAGTTACACACATAGACATTTGTACAGGAGTGGAATTATGTTGTTAGACCTTTATCGAAACAGTGATCGTATATAATTCCAAGGTTTACATGACTGACTTGAGTGAGTACGTAATTTACAATAGATCTATAATCTATGTCGGAGAATTAGTGAAACACACCAAGCTGGCAGGCAAATGAGATGGGTCATGGCATGGATTGTCTGATTGTCTGTAGCCTGTTTAGGGATTTGTGTAAGTAAATACGCTTTTAATTACTGTACTGTAGTGTAGGACAAGTGTTTAACATCGAAACATATGAAATGGTGGTGGTTCATATATATTAACTTAATTCTGATCATTTTTAGAACACATGAGTGATGAATGATTGATGAAAATGTAAGCCTTGAATGCCAGTCTTACATTTTGGACAGTATCCAGAACGTCCAGTTGTGTTTTAAGAAAACTATTATGGAAAGCTGGCATTGATAGCATTAAGAAAGTTGAACATAGTTATTAATATTAAAATTAAATGGAACAATATGTTATTTTTCAGGTCTGTTTAAATGAGGCAGTGTCAGTGTGCATTGTGTTACCACAGCCTGTTTTCACAGTCATTTCCCAGTCTCACAGTAATCTGTATAACTACATCAAGAGCCTTGTGTAAGCCAGTGTGTAGGTAAGCACAATTTCAAAAAATCTATGAATTTATCAATGTTTATATGTGGCATTGTGGACCTGCACTTAGTCTCAGACTTCTTATACTAAAAATAAAAAATGAATAAATGGTGTTTTACAGCACATAAGCACATAAATAGGTCATATTGTCCATAGTATGGATGTAAAATGAATCGAACAAGATAAAAACATCCTTGTATTACATCTAACATATTAAACTTAACCAGGACCCTGACTTAACATAATGTGCTGGCATTGACCCAGCGATAGCATGGCGGACGATAACAATCTGGAGCTTTCGGGTTCAAGTCACATATGCACCACTGAGTTTCGTCTGTGTTTTCGGGCAATACACCACCTTCCCTCAGCCTCGTTTGTTGTCCGGATTGGGATTGAAACTGGGGGTTCTCTATCCTTCGAGCACCATAAAGAACCATAGAAATGTATTCATTAGTAAGAATAAGGCAGGTTCTCAAATTCCTATCATATGTATCCTCCTTCCCTTCTCTCTGGGGTGGCTCTAAATAAGGTATACCGGTAAAGTGTTGATTAGCCGAAAATAATGTTTTTTTTAATTCATCTTACATGTAACATTTTTTTCTAAAATCACTATTCATCTACATATTTCAATTCTACAACTTATTTTTTAATTTTTCTATGTGCCCTTCCCCTCTCTCAAGGGTGGCTCTAAATGACATATGTGTTGTTGATCCAACTTAGGCCAGAGTTATTTTGGTGTTTTTTTTCGGTTCTTAGACCCTCCGACCCAATTTTTGTAAGGGTTTTTTTTAATACAAAAAACTGGTAAGCAAAGTAACCGGTGATACCCATATTTTGGTCCTGCATTTGAAACCACCAGTGATCATGATTAAAAATTAAAGTAAAATTAGAAGTTTTATAGGTTTTTTTCTGGTCACTGTTTCCACCATGTTCTGCTCAATTTATATTCTTATAAAAAAAGTTCTATAGTCACTTTTTATTCATCTATTTCAACTCACCAACTTGTTACCTATTTAAGTTGAAAGAAAAATATGTATGGTTAAACAGAATCTGTATCATTTTTATTTTCAGAGTCCCTGATGTCCTGAGATGTTGGGAAACTGTACTGAAGTCACAAAATATGGGAGGATTTTATTGAAACGAGTGTCTAGTCCCATATGTATTATAATAAATTTTTACAACACAATCAACCGAATCAGAAATACTTAAACGAACAAGAATAGAATAATGCGATATTATTACTATTTTTTTTGAATCATGAATACCTCCTACGGACAGTACTAGCATAAACTTCAAGAAAAATATGTCTAGTAACATTTGTGACTTGAGGGAATAACGTTATTTGGACCCACTAATTTCGAAATTCCCAGGATCACCAGTGCAGCAAAATATCATATCAACATACATGTCTGACTGTTGACAGAGGTGGATCGATGGCAACTAACTGGACAGTTCATTAGAGTTGCTCAAAATAAGGGCTAATACGAAAATATAAATGTGTTTCTGTTAATCTGACCGACCTTGCCCAATTTCTTTATTGGATTAAAATGATGTTTTCTGAATTTTATTGGATTCTAAAGTTTGTGGAATAACAGATGGCAGGAGGTGTATATTACTGGTTTTACCCAGAAAAGGGGGTGGTCTGTCTCTGCAAAAAAAAACAGATAAATGTGTATATATATAACCCCACATATGTTGAAACTGACTTACACCATATAAACAATACAGGCGGAGAGGTGCGCATATCAAAGGGACGTGCAGTATTTTTTTTTTTTTAAACGCCAAAATGTTATAATTTAAATATATGCAAGCGTGTGTAAAATCAATTCTTGATTAAACAATCGAGGTGCAAATTTTAATGCTTGATAAATGCTGTGTGTCCCTTTTATAAATAAAAACAAGTATTGTATGATGCAATTTAATTTTTTATGTAATACCCTTATTGGGATGTTTTGATGTAAATATTTGAAATAAAATGTTTTAAATCAAATAAATAATTCATTTTGATATCTGACTTGTTACATATGTTTTACTTAGTCATGAAAGATAATATTTAAGGCCTTAATATGTACCTTAAATGTTTATTGTTTACCATCGAATGTTGAGGCGGCATATGGTGTTAGTTATCTGTGCGTCTATATCCTTCCACAGTTTTTAACCAATCTTTTCGAAACTTTACATGATCTTTATCTATAGCATATCGATTTTGCATCAAAATAAAATTTATTTATGAATATATATTCTTGCATTGTACAATTTTCCGCGGATTGTTTTTAGTGCAGTCATTCAAGTCCCATGGACATATTGAGTAATGGAGATGTTCGGTTGCCTTTTTTATATTTGTATACATTCTCATTTTCACCTCTCACCGCTGCGGGTTCAATTCCCACTGGGAGCTCAATTTGTAGGTGAGAAAGTGTCGATTCTTACAGATAGCAGAAAGTACACAGTACTGGTTCTACCCAGGCAATATGGCCTAAAATGTGCTATAATGACATAAAACACAATTCAACTTTAAAAATATAAAGTAAAAAAATGGCCTTCTTTACTTTCCTTCGATGCTATCAGTATAAGTATTGCGACAGTGTTTCTGTCTGATAAAACATTCATCTTAGGTTTCAACCGACTAATGGTCTATATTTAAACTAATACAAGTAAGATGGGGCCCTCAAACCCTGTTATGTGTGGGCGATATATTCCACGGTTGATTCATGATACTAGCATGGGACAGCTACAGTACATATGACAGTGCTGGGTGCAGTTGCGGATGAATTCATTTGAATATTTAACGGCTCATCAACACAGTACATGTTATTTAGAGCCGCACCAGAGAGAGGGGAAGGATACATAGGAATTTTGGAACCGTGCCCTGCTCTTATTATCGAATAGATTCCTATGGTTCTTTAACATGCTCGAATGATAGACCTATACGCGGGACCACCCTGTTTACGTCCCCATCCGACGGACGAGGCTAAGGGAAAGTGTCTTGCCCATGAACACACCGACAATCTCAGTGGCACCACCTCCGGTTACAAATCCGCTGCGCTACTGACTGTGCCAAGTTGCGGATGACAATTAGACACTGGATAGTCTAGTCAAAAACACCGCAACAAATATATTATCTGAATATGTTTAAGAAAGTATGCTTGCAAGAGCTTTCAAAAACAGACTTTCATGATTTTAGTTGGGGTGGGATGGGGATGGGGCGCATCCTTTTAAATCTCAGCTCAGATGCCCTCCCCCTCCTTCTCTCCACCCCAACTCCCATCTTGAACAGTAGCGATTGTTACGTACACTTTCCACATATGAGAGGGTGCCCAATACTACCCGCTCCATCGAATACGCGCCTTCAGTTCTTGCGAGGTCAGTCGAGTCAAAATTACTGTTAAGTCAAACAATTCGTATTTTCGTGTACTTCTGATAAAGAAATAACATGCTTTTCGTGACATGCAGCAAAATTCATGTAATGTGTTAGCTAAAACAACAATTCAAGTATCTCCTCGTATTTTATTTAACAAAAAACACACGGTTGTTGTCGTTTCAATCGTATTCTAAAAATGGCATCTTTTAGAGTTATCGCCCCTCGCTTCGACATTTTACAAGGCGGGTCTGCATTTAACACGCAGTAAAGCTTCTAAAAAAAAGTCGGTACAGCCGAAAATCTCTGAACTTAAAGCGGAAATGAAATTTCATGATCAAAAATTGTCACAATTTTCCAAATTATGTGTTTTAAAAAATTCAAAATGGCGGACATTTTTTTTTTGACGTTGCCGAAAGATGACGTACTACTTTTCGTTGTCAAGCGTGGTTGCGATATTTGAAAGATGTAGGAAAATATCATGGCTGCTCTCCTACTGTATAGTCAATAGTCATAGTCAAAGTTATATACACAAAGGTTTTCCAAAAGGTATATGCACAACAGAACCTGGGCAGGTTGCAAATTGTATTTTAATAACACACTTCATCCAATTAAACAACCTCAACTTAGGTTGTCATACAATAAGGTGATAAATGAGGTAAATGTCATTCCTATAGTCAGCATCAAATCACGATGACATGATCTTTATGTATTAGTTAAAAGGAGTTCACATAGTTTTGTGGCAAACCTTTTAAATGTGGGCTAATTTACTTGAAAAGGATACATGTTCTTCGTCTATTGTTGTCGGAGTGTTTTTATTGATTAGCTTTCCGATAGGTATAGAGCTCAAGCAACAAATGTCTTGTTCCATTGACACCGTCAGTTATTTTACATGCAGTTTTTTTGGGGGGTTTTAGATTTTTTTAAGAAATATGAAAATAATGCCGGCTATAATGTGTATACGTGTACCGTAAATGGTTGCTCGACAGACTTCTGAGCATCTTTTGGCCTGTTTTATAACTTGGTATTTTTTTTACATTTTATTTTTTACATTTTTACATGAATTAACATGAATTTACATGTAAATATGAATTTACATAAATTATTACATGAATTTTCATTAATTACTACATAATTTTCATTAATTACTACATGAATTTACATTAGATTCTCTCCATAAACTATGAGATTGTCCACGAGAACTGTGTCTTATGTTGGAAACAATGTTTTCCTGATTTCGCATTAATCGTACACATTTGTTTACTAAATGGGAGCTTTTTCCCATAAAAAAGTCAAGGAAAGAACAAGAGCGATACGCGATCAAAAGTGTTTGTTTTTTCTAATAAGATGATCTGAAAGCGCGCAAAACTACACACACATTGTTCATCCGATGAATTATCTTTTACTGGTTTACGTGGCCTTAATTTGGCGTTACTTGGCGTTACTTGACGTTACTTATCATAACTTTAATTTGATTTGTTTTATGCAATTTTTCTTCTTTCTATCCAGCATTTTGAAGTTATATTTATTTTATTATGCAATGGTAAAACTGTTCTATTTCCAGAGCTCAAGCAACAAATGTCTTGTTCCATTGACACCGTCAGTTATTTAGCATGAGGCATCTCGAAGACTTTTGCGGGACTCGAGGACTTTTGCGGGACGCGTTACTGTGTGTGCTACTGTGTTTGACATACATGGACCAGCAAAGCCTACAGCATTTGGTAAGTGATTTTTAAAAATGTACCTTGCTTTGTTAATCATTCATTAAACATCTCAATCAATGGGCATTATATGTACTAAGAGTCTTAAAATATGTTTGATTTGTAAGAGGTGGTTTCACCCAGTTTCTGTCTTATTGTGTATTAACAAAGCAGCAAGCAAATAAGCAAGCAAGCAAGTAATTAAGCAAGCAAGGAAGCAGCCAAACAAACAAACAAATAAACAAATAAACAAACAAACAGGTAGGCAGGCAACAACTATATTGTTTTATTCCATTTGACCAAGAATTTGACTGAATTGTTGAAAATCGCACCGCGAGTAAATGTCGAAAAGCAAAAAGTCCTTATAGCACACCTGTCTGTCTGTCTGTCTGTCTCTTGGTTGTAACAAATGCTTTATTAAACTGTAATTTATAGATACATTGACACAAAGAAGACTAGGAACTTGAAACATGTTTTGTTTGTACCTTATTACTATATAAAGTCAAATTATACTCAAAAACAGTGTTTTCTAATGGGGGTGGGGATAAAAAAAAGAATTCAGATGTTCATATAAACAGTATTATGTTCAAAATAAGGGACAGACAGTGTATTATATGACACATGGAACTATGCAACTACCTCAGTAAAATAGTTGGCATAAAATATTTGACGAACTGATGAAATCATAAAATATTGTATTTTTTTTGTAAACGGGTTTTATTGTCTCGACTGAAAAATTGTGGTAAATTGAAAATAAAAGAAAACATGCACAATTGTGTACACTACAAGCTTTCTTTTTTCCATGAATGCTTGTATATGACTACTGTTAGTAAAAATAATGCTCAATGTTCAATAAATTGGAAAATACCACCCGGTATAGGTTGCGGTATCCTTAATATAGCATTAACTTGGCCACGCCCCTTTCCAGGAGTGACCTCAGCCAGAAGTGAAAGGTCACACAAATTAAAACATGCCAGATAAATGTTTCAAAATACATTTTCAGAGTTGTTAATTAATTAATAAATAACATTTATTAAAATGAGAGCATTAATTTTATGTTTACCAAATGTATTTTTTAAACATGAAATTGTGAGATTAACCCCCACTCAAAAACAGGTAAATTTTTACTGCGGTTTTGCATGTAAACAAATATGGCGGCCCCCATGGAAAGTTCTGTAGGGAAAACATGCTGAATTTTAACTTTCAGCACATTGGACTTGGATTTACCTTTTCAATAAGACACATCTTTTGGAATTTGTATGTTTATTTTTATTTTTTATCTTCGGAAAAGCTTGCATTGTGGCCTATGGGAAAGCAATTAGTGTACCGCAACCTAAACATAGTCACACATTAAAGGTGAAATATAGCGTTTCTTTTGAGAATATATTCTGAAATATGTAAAAAATAATATACAATCTGTTCAAATCTTACACTTATTGATTGTCCCGTTTTCTCACAATAGCCAATTTTATCTCATAGCGCACACGCTTCGAGTTTCGCCCTTTTTGAAGACAGGTAAGTGTCACGTGATCCTGTGACGTCATTGGTACCAACCGATTAGCGGTGTCGCATTGAGTTGTATAGTAGTGTCTATGTAGGATTACGTTTTAAGGTACTTGTTAAAAGTGCCGTGTGCTGTTGCTGGGTGAAAAAGTTTGCATAAAGAAAAACAAGATAATAACCTAAGTTTCTTTCGTTTCCCTAATCGAGATAATGATATATTAAGATTTGAAGTGTGGGTAGACCGAAGAAAATCGCCCGACCAGTCGAGAAAGTGGAAAAGACGCGCGAGTTTGTAGCAAACATTTTGAGTTGACTTCGTGGAAAGTCCATCCTTTGGTTTCATTATCTTTGAATTTGGAGAACAAAAGGCCATGCAGATTAAAATCAACAGCGGTACCAACGATATTTGACTATAAAAATGAGAAGTGCATAACCCCGGCGTCTCCAAGCAAGTTGTATTCGCCTATTAGACCGGCGTTGAGGAGGTAATTCATACATGAAGTAAGATTGAAATTTATGTTCAATTATCTTAGCACCTCATCGGGTATACGTATGATAAATTGAAGAAAGGTATATAGTCTTAGATCTTTATATACACCGTGAATGTTTAGCTGTTGAATTAGAAGCATGCGTCTTTACGTGAATCAATGAAGAGTTGACGGCGCTAATATTATGTAGCCGTCTTTTTTTAAAAGATTGCTAAGAACGTTCAGCCTATAAATTTAAATGAATCCGGTGAAATTAACACTGTGTCTTTGTTTCCAAATTTTAATTTTCTGCCAATAGTGTTATATATTATCAACATTTATAGGTCTATGGATTTGAAAAAAATACAAAATGTTTCATGGATATCTATAACAAGGCTGAAGTTTAATAATATTACTAGCTTTAATATTAATTTAGTAATGTTTTATGGCAAAGCAACAACAATAACGCTGTTAATATTCCTAAACTGGACCACAAAGAATCAAATAATCTTGAAGGTTTACTAACATATTTAGAATTGTCTTCCTCATTAAAAAATATGACTAATAACCGCAGCTCCGGCAGTAGTGGATATACATGTGAATTTTACAAGGTATTTTGGAGACAATTAGGACACTTTGTCCTCAGGGCCCTTAATTATAGTTATGAAATAGGAGAGTTATTTATAACACAGAGACAAGGTATTGTTACCCTAATACCCAAAGAAAAGAAGGATAGATATTTTTTTAAAGAACTATAGACCTATTTCTCTTTTAAATACTGTATATAAAATGGCGTCTGCCTCTGTAGCTAATAGAATAAAAACTGTATTATAAAAGCTTATTAATAGAGATCAAACAGGATTTTTAGCAGATCGTTTTTTGGGCGAAAATACAAGACTGACATATGACATAATGCATTATTTAGAAGAAAAACATATACCAGGATTACTTCTACTTGTTGATTTTGAAAAAGCCTTTGATTCTTTGTCATGGTCCTTTATACAAAAAGTATTGAAGTTTTTTAATGTTGGTCCATCAATACAAGCATGGATAACTCTGTTTTATAAAAATGCTCAGTTGTCTGTTAATCAAGGAGGTAATTTGTCATCCGTTTTCAGTATTGCACGCGGCTGAAGGCAAGGCGATCCCCTGTCTCCTTATACATTTATTTTATGCGCGGAAATCTTGGCTATACAAATTAGGCATAATAAAAAGATACAAGGGATTAAAATAAACAATAAAGAATACAAGTTAACACTATTTGCCGATGACAAAACTTCATTTTTGGATGGGTCTGAAACCTCATTGAATGAAACATTACGTGAGCTGGATTTCTTTGCAAATATTTCTGGATTAAAAGTTAACTTTGAAAAAACGCAGGTGGTTTGGTTAGGCTCAATGAAATATAGCACCCATTCAATAAAAACTAAATGGAAACTGACATGGGGAAACTCTAGATTTAAACGGTTAGGAATTATATTCGACACAGATCTTACAAAAATGAATGACTTGAATTACAATGACAAAATAATAGCTTTGAGGAAAAAAATAAGTAGTTGGCAACGTAGATACCTGACTCCCATTGGTAGAATTACAGTTATAAAGTCACTCCTTTTACCTTCACTTAATCATTTGTTTTTATCCTTACATAATCCAAAAGATAATGTTATCAATGAAATAAACACATTGTGTTTTAACTTCCTATGGCAAGGTAAATCAAGAATTAAAAACACTGTATTATGTAAGGATTATGAAGAAGGTGGATGGAGAATGACAAATCTCTCTGCATTTATATCAGCCTTAAAAGCAACATGGATTAGAAGATTACTGTTAGAGGAAAACAAATATGTAAATATCCTAAAATCATATTTAGATATAAACAAATTATCTTGGTGTGGAGTTATGTATGCACAAGAAATAATAAATAATATTTCAAACCCCTTTTGGAAAGATGTTTTAAAGTCACACATACTAACACTATCCAGGCCCAAGCCAGTTAACACAGATCTATACTTATCAAGCCCAATCTTTTATAACGAAAATGTCAGGGTAGGGTCAAAAAGCAATTTTATAAAATCCTGGTTTGATAAAGGAATGTATACTATAAATGACATTAAACAAATTGATGGGAATTTGTACACACAGGAAGAACTAAAACATGCATTTAATGTAAACATTAACTTTCTACAGTACCACAGTTTAGTAACTGCTGTCAAAAAAATGAAAAAAGATAGCAACATAAAAGCTACAAGCAAACTTGAAAACCCCATCATACCAAATCCTATTAGAATATACATAAAAAATGAGAAGGGAATACAAGATATGTATCTTCTACTAAACCAAAATCTTGAAATCCCTACTGCAAAACCTTCATGGAATACACGGTACCAAATCAGCAACTCAGTTTGGAAACAGATTTTTACTTGGCCTTTTTCAATAACCAAAGATACTACATTGCAATGGTTCCAGACACGCATCAACCATAACATCTAAGCAACAAATAGTTTTCTACATAAGATAAAAATACTTGACAATCCAATATGTTCTTTCTGTTCAACGGCCTCTGAAACAGTTATACATATTTTATGGGAATGTGAGAAAACAACAAATATATTAAGTAAACTTAAAGATTGGCTGCTCACAAAAGATATTGAAATTACTCTTGAAGAAAAATCTTTTATCTTTGGAACATATGACAAAAATGTAAGCAACTTAATCCAGCCATCCTTTTAGAGACAAAATACTACTTATATTACTGCAGATGCTAAAAAAAAATACCCACAATTACAACACTGAATCACAGAATCCAACTTTCGTATAAAACAAGCAAAGAAATATCCATTGTTGAAAACAACTACAACATATTTTTAAATTCATGGGAAAAAAATCACGAACTGTTAAGTTCGGAAAAATAAGACCCAGATGTGTATTTGTTATTTTTGAACAATAGAACGCCAGATACTAATGCCAGAGACATATCCTCAACCCCAACCCCCACTCCCCATATCTTTTTTATTTAAAAAAATATTTTCACCCACCCCATCATGCTCCCCAACCAATAAAGTTAAGTCATACAATTTTTAATCATATTATAATTAAAATATTCACTTTTTTGCATTTATGTGTGAATGTAAATGTGTTAACAAAACCATAAAAACTCACTTATAACCAAATAAAAATACTCAACAGAAATTTTCTATTGAAAGATTAATTTTAGTCATTAAGTTCTTTAAAATAGTGGTAATGTATAGTAAACTAGTGAGCGAATGATTGAGAGATCTGAGTGAGTATTATTGATTTAGGATTTTGTTATACATATTTTTGTAAAAAAATGTAAAATTGTTTAATGTAAATGTTGTAAGGTGTACAAGGGGATGGTCCTCGTCGACCCCTCGTACATCATTGGACGGGGAGAATAAATGGGTCTCCATATTTGGAGGCCGAAAAAAAAACACACACAAAAAAACAACAACAAAAAAAACAAAAAAACAACAACAATAACGCCTCTTAGCTAGTGCAATAAGTAAAACAAGTATAATAGAATAATATACTTTATATTATAGTAATTTGATATGTTTTGGTCTGTTTTAGCAATGTATATCAGGAGTAAGTATACATGAGTAAGTATACTTACTAACTGTCTATATCGTGCCCATAATACATTTGGCTATATTATTTAAATCATAGTATTTTTCTCTCTTTGTGCGCGACAATTATTATGTGATATATCCGTCTTGTGCAATACGCGTCTGCCCTCGGCGGTATTACATCGCTCAAGTAATTGCAATAAACAGGAAATATATTATAAAACTAGGTTTCCCTAAATGGTGCGTTCTTTTGTGATATACCGACGTATGTACCCTAATTAGGCTGTACTTCGATAGTGCACCGCAATATTTGATTAGTCTGTATTGATATTTAGGGGCACGTGGAGACTAGGGAGCGTGTCATATTGCAAACACCGCTCCTAGAGTGTTTGGTGTTGATGGCGACTTATGGCAAATATATAATTAGGGAGTAAGTATACTTACTCCCTGATATAATACTATAGAAATTATGGCGCCGAAATTATATGCTGTTTCAGTTATTATAGTTTTTATTCATTTTTTTTTTTTATAAATTATGGATAATATCTTATACATATATTTGTTCCATGTCTACTTATCGGCAAACAAATCTGACGCTCGTATTAATATATAGGTATTAGACCAGGTCCATTCATTCGGAATATGTTTTCCTATCAATCTTAACTACACTATTAATCCATAAACATTACCTAATTTTGAAACTTGGTTCAGTTGGACTAATAATCGCGTTGCGATACGGTAATAACCGAGAAGTAGTATTACCACACGGGAGATAATTTTTCTCATTTAATATGTCATGAAGCTGCCCTGTCCCTCCTTAGCGAAGAAATAACTCGTTATCCCCATGAGAACTAACAGAAATATATTCAACGCCACGAACAGGATGACTGCTATTTTATAGAAATCTGTCCTTTTTGTCATAATTGCTTCTAAGATTGTCTACAGATAAATCGTTTTGTTGACATTGAAACTTGCATAGATAGTTATACACATTTAGCTTCGACGACTGTAAGCCAATATCCCACTTTCGGAGGAATAAATACTCTTAAATAATGTTTGTTTGTTATCAGCAACTTTAAATCTACGTTTAAACCGTTTGAGTTTGTCTAGTTGTAGTTATATTTAATATCCCCTTCACCTATTTGGATCTAAGCCAACATTACATCTATTTACATCCAGATGAGGTAAACACAGCCTTGACCTAAAATGCTTTATTTTCATAGAGCGTTATTATTCATGAAATGTGTAAATGTAGTTAACTATTACTGTGTATGGTAATCATTAGAAGCTCTCTTACTGGGATTATGTTGGACCGCATTGGCGATTCCATATACCGTATCATATAGTGCTCAGTGAAGCTGTACCCCTCGTGTATGGACAGTTAATTGTGAATTCCATTTTCTTTATACGTTTTGGAATCGATGTGAATGTTTTGTTCTTATAAAATTCCATTAGGCTGAAGTTGGCCACCGGATGTTTATCCCGCAAATAAGATTCACTAAACATAATATTAGCACAACTACATTAACGATCGGTATATATTATGAGGGTATATATAGTGTGACCCTGCGAGCACACATGTATGTTCGTACGTACGTCTGTACAGGACGTTTCGTACCTTGAACGTTTCGGAACCTGGATGTGTCGTACCCATTGTATTAGCCATAAACATTACCTAATTTTGAAACTTGGTTCAGTTGGACTAATAATCGCGTTGCGATACGGTAATATGCGAGAAGTACTATTACCACACGGGAGATAATTTTTCTCATTTACTATGTCTCGTAGATGCGCTGTTTTATCTGATAAGAACACAAGTCTTAAAAGAGACAACGATAATTCAACATGTAATATACTATACAAATAAAATGCATACATATTCCGATTCAGTAATTGAATTGCATTTATTTGACATTGAGAAAGTTTCAGAATTGTACATACATCCCAAAACAAGTATTGTTAAAGGAAATACAATGAAAATGCCTTGATCAGAGATAGTTTGTGTGATTATTATTAGTAATGCAAAACTGTTCAAAGCTTACCTACATTCAGATTCTTTTTAAACCAATGGGTAGCAGCCTAAAGGAGATACATATTGAAATGTATTTATTTATAATATATTCTTATTGTATGGACCTCCGGGTGGTTGTCGGGGTAGAATACAACCACTACAATCTCACAAACACACAGTCACATGCGGAGTGGTAGGCCCCCCATTTACGTATATTCATTTTGTCTTTTTTTATCATGCTCATTCAATGTCTTTATCATGACACCGCGTATGCAAACGTAGAAACGTGGCTCCATCGTAAATGGAGTGTGTACTATAGAATTTGCAGCAACTCTGCAGTTCTGAAGGTAAGAAGGTTCTAGTCCCATTCTACATATTTTATCTTGAAGTAAATGGAGGATGAGCCTGGCATGTTAATTCCTGTTAGGCGCCATATAACCTTTCATGTGTTGGTGCGCCTTAAAACCCAGTTCAGTTCAATTAGTGTATGTGCATTAAAAAACAGCGTTCGTTTCTATAACTGACGCTGGTATTACCACACGTATTACGTTAAGTAACTTAAATTTTGATTAGTACCGACGGTCTCTATCAAATGAAAAGCGGTAATAGAAATATAATTCAAACTTGATCGGTACCGGTGGATCAACAATTAAATATATTGTTCACAAATAATGGTACTGTTATACATTCTCGGCCATTTGTAATGTCCCTTTGGACACTTTTATTAATATTAAATGAACAAGGCCATTATTGGTCATTAAGGGGTCGCTGAGGCGTGACATTGTTTAAAGGCCCTGCTTCTGCCAAAATGTCAAAGCACGCATCTTGTAAAGAAACTGTTATAAATATAAAGTTAGGGCGGAAACGGTCGTTTTGGTCATTTTAAAATAAACAGTTATACTTTACATGTCAAGAAATAGTTAACCAGTAAAATATCACCATAAGTACGTTCTCATGACGCGTTTATACATTGTGTTTTATAAGCAATTGAATCGAACTTCGATATAAACAGAGATATTGAGAATTTGCAATAATGTATAAATTAACTTAGTAAAATAACTCCTTCACTAGCATACCATGTTAGCTAATGCAAACAAATCCTTACATATCTTATGAACGTATGCAGATTCTCTTCGTCTTTTATGCAGCACTGTGTCTCGTCTCCCACTGGATACTCTATGCTCTCATGTACATCATCTGGATGCAGTCGAATATCTTCACACGGTAAACAAAACTTCGCATCGCGCATGAAGCTGCCCTGTCCCTCCTTAGCGAAGAAATAACTCGTTATCCCTATGAGAACTAACATAAATATATTCAACGCCACGAACAGGATGACTGCTATTTTATAGAAATCTTTCCTTTTTGTCATAATTGCTTCTAAGATTGTCTACAGATAAATCGTTTTGTTGGCATTGAAATTTGTATAGATATTTATACACATTTAGTTTCGACGACTGTAAACCAATATCCCGCTTACCTTATGTCGCTTTGGAGGAATAAACAATCTTCAATAATTTTTGTTTATTATCACGCAACTTTAAATCTACGTTTAAACCGTTTGAGTTTACCTGGTTGTAGTTATATTGAATGTCCCCTTCACCTTGGATCTAAACCAATATTCTATTATCAACATCAAGATGTTTGTGTCCCATGAGGTAAACACAGCCTTGACTTAATGCTTTATTTTCATAGAGCGTTATTATGCATGAATATGTAAATTCAGTTAACTATTACTGTGTAAACGCTCTATTACTGGGATTATATTTGACCGCATTGGCGATTCCATATACCGTATATAGTGCTCAGTGAAGCGTAAATTTGCTGTACCCCTCGTGTATGGACATAGTTAATTGTGAATTCCATTTTTTGTATACGTTTTGGAATCAATGTGAAATATCTTTTGTTCTTATAAAATTCAAAGGAAGTTTTGTATAAATGCATGAGTTTGTTATAATGTGCGTAAAGGTGATTTAGACATCGTTGCTCAAAACGCTAATAATCGGGAGATGTTTCATGAAAGTAATGTATTATCGGGAGAGCATGACGTCATAGCTTCTTTGTTTTTCTTTGGTTTGGTGCTGATGAGGCCATTGTTTTCTTCACATGTTCAAAGAGAGAGAGACGTTGACATTTTGGAGTTTGGCATATACAAGTAATCATATGTAGAAAATGTGTTTTAATGTGCATACAATTTACATTGTCTTCTGTTGTACTTGTCAAAATGAAGATAGGCTAGCAGACATTTGCGTTTGATGAATGGTTTGTTATTGTTTGTGTTTGCATAGCGTGACCTAGTTTACTGCGCTTGTTGATAAAACTTGATTTGTCATATGGGAAGGCAGTGTATTTACAAACATTACAGTGACGTTCCTGTTTTTCGTTTTGTTTTGTTTTGTATTTGGTAGCGAAAGTAAAAAAATGACTAAAAGCCCTGGAAGGTGTCCTTTCCCGGCATAATTTCTGTTGGGCGCGGCGATACAACGAAGTGAGTCGTCATAGTAAACACAGGTATTGTAACTTGTAAGTAAATGCGATTTTTTTTCATTTTACTGTGTTTTAAAGTGTAGTTTGTGCGCCTATGCGATAAAGTCAGATACAAAATTGTGTATTTTTATGTTTTCATAACGTGACGCTTACACGTTCATGTTGTTGTTATTATACTTGCTTCCTATTATATCAAGGGTTCTATGGTATCACAGTAGTGTCCAGTCAATAAAACAGTATGCATCTCTGCTAAAATATGATGTTTGTTTTCTTGATATTGGGATTTTTATTTTCAAGTTGGGAGAAATGGTATATTTCTCGATTGGGAATGGGTCCGCTTATCGGTACCGCTTATATAATGGAAAAATCGAAAAAAGACTAGTTCTCCTGAACCTATGGCTGCAATTCAACGAAACCTTGCAGGGCTGATCTGTACCAAGCCTAGTTGCATATATCATAGCCATGTTCTGGTCGAATGCTTTTGTGAAAGAGTTATGACCCCTTCCACGTAAACTTTATTTTTAGAAAGTAGAGCGTCCAGGGGCCCTCTTGGGCCTCTTGTGTTTATAGTAGGTATAGATTGATGAAATAAACAATTTGATGTTTAATATGGAGCATTTTCTAAAATAATCAGCATGACATGATGCTGGTCCTTGTCGAAAATTGTTTTGATTCAACGTTAAACATGGCTGCCAGCGGCCATCTTTGTTTACATAGAGTTATATAGTAAAAACTTGTAGCGACTACTCCTCTGAAACTACATGACGGATTTTCATGAAACTTCACAGGGATGTTGCTTTGGATGTGTAGTTGATCCTATTAAAATTTCAGTTCGAAATTTCAAGATGGACACCATGGCTAAAAATAGCTTTTAAAAAAGCAAGTTTGCAGTGCATGACATGATGTTGATCCTTGTAGAAATTGTGTCTGATTCGACTAAACATCCATGTTTACAAAGAGTTATATAGTAAAAATTTATAGCGACTACTCCTCTGAAACTACTTGACACATTTCCATGGAACTTTTTAGGACTGTTGATCTAGCTATCAAAAACCTATCAGTAGAGCTTCAAGGTCATTGACCTCTTGTTAACTCTACTGATCACAGATCATCAGAGCTTATGCCGTGGTGCGGTGTCCGTCGTCCGTCCGTAAACGTGTTCGTAGCGACTACTCCTCTAAAACTACGACATGGATTTTCATGAAACTTTACAGAAATGTTGCTCATGATGTCTAGTTCATCCTAGCAAAAAGTACATGTTGATGGGAAATCCAAGATAGCCGCCAAAGCTAAAAATAGATTTTTAAGAACCAAGTTTGTCGCGACTACTTCTTGAAAACTATATGGGACTTTTTCTAAAATTATCAGCATGACATGATGTTGATCCTTGTCGAAAATTATTTGATTTGGCGTTAAACATGGCCGGCCATCTTTGCTTACATAGAGTTATATAGTACAATCTTGTAACGACTACTCCTCTGAAACTACTTGACGGATTGTCATGAAACGTGCCAAGGATGTTGCTCCTGATGTGTAATTGATCCTAGCAAGATTTCAGGTCGGCCGGAAATTCAAGATGGCCGCCAAAATACAAGTTTGTAGCGACTACTTCTTGAAAACTACAACTGATATTGATATGGGACTTCTTCGAAAATGATCAGCCTGACATGAGGTTGGTTGGTCAATGTCGAACATTATTATGATTCAACAGTTAACATTCCTGCCAGCGGCAATCCTTGTTTACATGGAGTTATATAGTAAAAGCATGTAGCGACTACTCCTCTGAAACTACTTGACGAAGTTTCATGAAACTTCAAAGAACTGTTGCTCTTGATATCTAGGTGATCCTAGCAAAATTTCACGTCAGATGGAAATTCAATATGGCCGCTACAGCTAGAAATAGATTTTTAAAAAACCGTCTGCCCGTCCGTAAACTTTTTTTATAGCGACTTCAAGGTCATTGACCTCTTGTTAACTCTACTGATTAAAGATCGGCAGAGCTTATGCCGTGGTGCGGTGTCCATCGTCCGTCCGTAATTTTTTTATAGCGACTGCTCCTCTGAAACTACGACATGGACTTTCATGAAACTTTACAGAAATGTTACCATGTCTAGTTGATCCTAGCAACAATTCATATTGATGTGATATCCAAGATGGCCGCCAAAGCTAAAAATTAGATTTTTAAAAAACAAGCTACTTCTTGCTTCTTGAAAACTATAAGTGATATTGATGAGAGGGACTTTTTCTAAAATGATCAGCATGACATGATGTTGGTCCCTGTTGAAGTTTTGATTTGAAATTAAACATGGCTGCTGCGGCCATCTTTGTTTACATAGAGTTATATAGTAAACAATTGTCGCGACTACTTCTCCGAAACTACTTGACAGATTTTCATGAAACTTTACAGAAATGTTGATCTAGCTATCAAAAATCTATGAGTAGAGCTACCAGATCATTGACCTCTTGTTGATGTGAGTTCTGACCCTTTGATTATTTTTCTCAGAATTTCTTTTTGTATGCTATTTTCCCCAAACTTTGTGAGAAGCATCTGATGAGTATGAAGTGGAACTGCCCATATACATGTACTCATGGGGTATGCATTTGCAGGTGTATTAATAACCTTCACTGATAATTTTAGTTTGAACATTTTTTAATCAACATATTTAATAATTTTGCCTAGTTTTGTACACTCTTTTTGGGATGTCTGGGCGATCTCTGTAGTGTAAGGAAACACGCTTTCTTTCGAGAAAGAGATCCAAGTTCAAGTCTTGGCAGGGACTTGACACATTGAGTTGTACATACAAATTTTATTTTTTCAATGTTTTTGTACAGCATGAACTTAAAAATATGTATATATTCATCATATTATTACCGTATGTAAATTGTAATTATTCATACATATTCTGAGTGTGTTTTTATATAAATGTGCATTGAAACATAATTTATATTCAAAAGAATACATATAGCCGGAATACATATAGCCGGAACTCAGCTATAGCGAAAAGTTTTTTTTCGTCCAGCTCCTCCAGTCTTGGCTTAATATAAAAATAGCGTAGATAGTGCTTTAAGCACTTAAATTGGACGTTTAGTTTCAAATAAAAACATTTCATGCCTATTTCGCTTTTGTTCTCTGCCGTTGCTACACCAAATAGAACTGACTACTAATTTTACACAAACAAACCACACATGATGCTGTAATTACACTGCAATGAATGAAAACAAATATATTCTACAATTTTCATTGTTATTGCCGCTCGTCGTCATAGTATATAGTGTATACTATGACTTTTCTTGTTAGAAGTTATTATACTGCATGTACGAACCATCGAAAAGTAGGTGTTTTTTATGATAAAAAAGGTATTGTTCAACTCGATGTATTTTCCCCATGCTTTAAAAAAGCGTTAATGGGTATTGTTAAGGCCTCCGTTTGTCCTTCTGTCCGCCAGTCCGTCTGTACGTACGTTACCATATCTCCCGCTAAACACCTGGGTAGATTTTAACCATATTTATGATAGTGCCTCCCGACATGATAACGGCGAGAAGGAGCAACACTATATTTGCCTGCGCCCAAGTGCCCTCAAGGGGTCAAATAAACTAACAATTCAATTACTCTGTTATTTTCTATATTGTTGCACATACCTTTGTATAGATCTCAACAACATATCAAACGATTGTATTATTTAAAAATTGGACGTCTGAAAAAGGATGGGGATTGAGGTGGGGCTGGGGCAGAGATAATCTGGCACCTTAAACATTACTAAAACTAGGAATATCCCATAATTAATTGTATGAAGATGTGATTGATCCCGCTCTACAGTCAGTCACTACGCGTCACCTTTCCCATAACTGCAAAACTAAGTGGGATTGTATGAGTGCATCTTGTGAAAACCTGAAACGGAAGCTATGTGCACGAACTTTCGTTCCTCATTTGTTTGGCTGTACGTTTTCTCTTTGACTGCAATGGCTGTAGTTGTTCATTACACTTCTAGTACATTCTTAGGTGTTTCTAATCATTATTTTTTATAAATCTTTGCAACATCATTCAATTGTTTCGATTTTGAATGTCTCTAAAGGTTGGCTTTAATGTCAGAGAGCGGATGTTCTGTTTTTTACAGTTGTCCTGTCAATTTGGGCAAGGAAGTAGGAGCATAGCAAGGCTGTGTACACATACAATCGATTTAAGCTAACCAGTACGCCGTATCGACTTCATGTTGTGTACTGTCCTGTTGAAGGATTATTTAACTTGCTGATTTGATTTAGTGGTTGGTACAGTGCCGTCATACGTGCCATTGATTTGGAATACAATGTATGAGGTTCAGGAAATAAATTGGATTTAATGTAATCATTGAACAATTTATAATTTACCTTCTAAATATTTAGGCAAATTGAAAAGTTCTCGGGCGAGGACATTTTCACATGGTCATGATATCTGATTCTGATACGAGGTTTGTTATGATACTGTTATGAATATCATATTATCATACAGTATCGGAAAATAAGTTGGTTAGGTAAACATTTGAATCTACTGATAATACGTTGAGTGATATAATATATAGTAGGGTTTATATATATATTATATAATATACTGCAACGAAAAAGGAACTCGGACTTTCCATTATACATTGTATGTACAATATGCTGCTGTTAATCGAATGGTATATGACCTTTCCTTTCGGAAAAAAGACTAAAACAACAAATACTACAGCAAATAGTATTCCTTCAAAGTTTCATTATTGACAGAGTACGCGTTTGGCTCAAGGATGTGAGCAAACTTAGGATGCAATAATTGGAAAACTCTTTACGTTAAACACAGTACTGAAATGGCTCAATTTTTCAAAGAGGAACTTCAACATTTATAAATTCTTGCTACAAAGCGGACTGCGATTGATACGCCTACAACACCGCAGTTGTGTCCTTTCTGTGGATTAAGTGTGCAGTATAGTATATACAATATATAGCGGAAATTCCCGAGTTGCGTTTTTCCTATTATCTTCAGTATAGTATAGTATGTTAACTAGTTTGCATGCGTGTTAGGACATTCAGCTATTGTAATTATTCTTTGTTTAAATAATTGCCAACAACATTTGCGTAGTGTACGATAACACGTGACAATTCTAACTGTACATAGTTTACAGTTCTTAAAACCATTGTATAGCCCATGGTTTGTTACTGACCGTTCCAAGGCGGTAGCCCTATTGTCAACCCGTTTTGTGTTTGTGACGTCATACGCCTTTATTCCTATTAACGTTGCCATTCATGCTTTTCATTTTTGCGTGTTTTTGGGTTTACTGTGTTCTGTGAAAGCTGCATTTCCTGTTCGACGTTTATACTTATTTTTACTATTGTAAAATTGTATATATATACTGAGCGAAAATAAAAAGCATCCACTTTTCATTCCCATATATTCTGAACATGAAAAGTATACACTAATAAGATAGACCGCCACATATAGTCCAAACAAAGAATTATTTGAAAACTTTAGTACACTAGGAAGTTATTACCCTTTTTTTTAAAACATGCATTTTCCACCTTAATAGCATCAACTTTATGAAAAATATCCTAAATGTTTCCTAGAAAATATTTATGTATGTTGCTTACCCCAAAAAATCGCCAAAGAAGTCATATATAGCAGCTTTCAATATATCAAGAATTATCAAATTATCTCCCTTTAAATTGTTAATATCAGCCATAACAGATTACTAATTGGCACATTTGAAACGGTTTAATGGAATTATTAGAACTCTGTTTAAGCTTCTCGAAAACGAAAACTGGCCTATGGAAATACAAGCATAAACAGTAGGTACTTTTTATTTTTTGCTGAATCCCAGAATTCTATACTATTAAACTACCACCATTGCTAAAAATACCTCTTTCACATGTTTTGAGAGATTTCTTTTATATTTAGTTTTGTCAGCATATACATGGAGGAAAACCTGCTACGGCTGCAATGGACATATTGTCAATCAAAAGCATCGGTTATCGTTTGAGTACCGAAGTTAAGCAGCTTTAATAGGTTTTAGTATTGGTGACCGGATTTGAATACTGATACTATATACTATTGTCGATTATTTTAAGATGCATTTACCTTAGAAATACATACAGCTACATAATAACTTAAGGGTAAGTGTGAGGTTTGGTGCACCCTAGAACCTGTTTAAACCCCCAGTGGCCTACTTTGCCACTGACCGTTCCAAGGCGGTAGCCCTATTGTCAACCCTTTTGTGTTTGTGATGTCGTTTGCATTTTTTATTAATTTTGCCTTTTCGTTTGTTTGTTTGCGTGTTTGTTTTTGTGTTTTGTGGTTTACTTTCGTCCTTGAATGCTGCTTTCCCTGTCCGATATTTGTACCCTTCTTGAGCATATTTTACAATTGTATTTACTAACTCTCTTTTGATAAATAATTGCATTAAAATAAATGACATAATTTCTTTTTTTACAATATATATACATTTTCTTATATATGCATATACCACATGATACATTTCTAATTATTACATCTTTAATACAGTTCAAAATACAACTATCCGACCAGCTTCTGAAACGTGGTCCGTCCACACCCCTGGAAACATAGCCCTTGGGTCATAACTTGAGTGTATGTATTGTTATAGGGTGGGATGTAGACGATTTCCAAGTTATGACCCAGGGCTATGTCCCAAGGGGTGGGGACGGACACTGGGGTCAATCTGGGTGTCTGGTTTTATCTGTATGTTCATGCTCTGTATGTGAATATGGTTATAGGATGGGGATCTCAACAGTTTCCAAGTTATAACCCAGGGGCTATGTTTCAGGGATGGGGTCGAACCCCCCGGGCCCGATGCTGGTTGGGTGGTTGTATCCGTCTGTTCATGCTCCGTAAATATACAACTGTGATTTCAGATAAAAATATTTTAAAGTTTTTCTCTATATAAGTAGATATAAAAATCGATCAGGAAAAGTAGCATTCAAGGACGACAGTCACCCGCAAACACACACAGAAACAAAGAACGACTTTAAAGATGAAAAAAGGCAAACACAAAAGGTTTGATAATAGTGGGTACCGCATTGGAACGGTCTGTGGCAAGAAAAAGTCCGCTGGGGTTTACACCAGGTTCTAGGGTGCATCAAACTTCACTCTTACTCTATTGTCATCCCAATAAACGGGACAGTGTAAATAAAGCTATCCCCGCCAGGTCATAATCTCTAACAAACAAGGCAGCATTAATAGGCAATATAAGTAGTACTCATAAATGATCATGTATATAGAATATAAAAAACAAAAGCCACAAAGTAAGTACACAATGACTTGGTAGAAGCCAGAGCAACAAAAGAACAAACCGTTAAGGGTAGGCAACGACAAGATTAAAGACAAACATCAAACGCTACCATCCTATAAGGATTTAGGTAGACGTCATCATAGGGTCCACCATCTGTCCGGTCATCGCAAAATCAAAGAGGAAAGGATAGTGGCGAACTGGAAATGGGTCAACCACTAAACACGCAGTACGTTGCTAAATGATACGGTCTTCACCGCTTTTGATACAATTTTAACATGTTCAGTAAAGATTGTATGAAAGTGATTATGACTAAGGATCTGACGAAGTTTGTAAATCACATCACCATAGAAGTCAGGTTGTGATAGTTCTTAAATTGCTTTTATATTTTAAAAGAAGATCAGGGTTACGATAATAAAATTTAGCAAAGGGTTTTCGAGGTAGTCCTACTGGAGTAGCTATTTAATTATATAAATATTACGAATAGTAAAGTCCTTTACACGACTACAAGCTCTAGAGAAACGAATAAGTTGAGAAGCATAGACCCCATAAGGAGTAGCTCGGGGTACATCCCCATCTAAATGGGGATAATTAACAATATCAAAATTAAAATCATCTCTCTTGTCATAGATGTTACTACTTATTTCGCCATTTTCAATAGAGAGATGTAAATCAAGAAAAGAAGCGACAGTATCAGAAATGTTAGCTTTGTTGAAATGATGGATATTATAAACCATGAACCATAGCAGAAAAGAATTGATTGTCAATGTTCAGTATGTCATCCGAATACCGAGAGGTGTCATTAAAGGCTTGCATTACATCTGCCATAGGAATACCAACAGTTTGTCTATAAACGGTAGTTCCATACCTGACGAAAATATTATCTAATAGGAAAAAATGAGTGCTTCACAAACTTCTTGGCAAGTCCACAGAGTGTAATTGTCTAAACTGCCGTTAAAATATTTATTTAAATATATATAGTTAAAATCGCTTTGATATTATCACAGGCCAAATATGTATTTTTTTTCCAATGAAAGTGTTTTGAAGAAGAGCAATAAGCTGTATTTGATAAGGTGATGCGGTAAGGTTGTATATAGTGTAGAGAAACCATAAGTACTTATAGATGAAACTTAACTTTTTTTTTTATCAAGAACGTTAGCGTTGTTGTGTTGAAGTGGTTTAGGATAGTATTAACCATAATAGAAAAGAAAGGGTTGTAAATGTACAATATGACATCCAGATACCGAGAGGTGTCATTGAAGGCTTCAATTACATCTGCCTGAGTATCGGATGAAAGACTCAGCGTGAAATATCTTTCATAGCAATGCAAAAAAAAATCTGCGACAAGAGGTGCACAGTTTGTATCCGTAGGGATATCAACTATTTGTCTATAAACGGTTGCTCCATACCTGATGAAAATATTATCTTTGATATTATCACAGGCCAAATATATATTTTTGTTCCAGTGAAAGTGTTTGAAAAAGAGCAATAAGCTATATTTGATAAGGTGATGCGGTAAGGTTGTATATAGTGTAGAGAAGTCATAAGTACTTATAGATTAAACTTGACTTGACGTTTATTATAATTGTTATCAGGAACGTTAGCGTTGTTGTATTGAAGTGTTTTAGGATAGTATTAACCATAATAGAAAAGAAAGGGTTGTCAATTTTCAATATGTCATCCAGATACCGAGAGTTGTCATTAAAGGCTTCAATTACATCTGCCTGAGTATCGGACGAAATATTCAACATGAAATCTCTTTCATAGCAATACAATAAAGAAACTGCTAAAAATTGTTGGACCATGGCAGAGTTCGAACCCGTACAACGATCGCTCAACCATGACATTCGACCATAAAAAAAGAGTATGATAATGGACCTTTGGAAACGGCCGAGCACGACACATACGAAATATTGCAGTCTCGGTTTAATATCTCAGTTGATAATTCACAATAGATCAACAATCAACAATAATTTTCGTTTACAATGAAAGTTTGCGAAAAAATAATAATCTTTTTATTGGTTACTCGAATGTGTCCGTAACTGTTACTTTTTATGGATTTTGCAACATTTTTACAGACCCTTTGTGTGTTCGCGATATTCCTTAAAATCAAATCTTGTTTGGAATTTAATGTTTCTGGTACCAAATTAACCGGGTAGGGTAGACCTTGGTTACAAAAAGAAGATATTTAAATTCTGTCCACTAGTTTTATTTGTATATGACTTTATATACCCTGGTCCAAAACGTTTTTTACCGAGTATACATACTAAAACACGTAACTGACTTTTGTTTTTGCCGAACTTGTAATTTAGTTTTTACAGTTATACACATCACAAATCGACGTCAATGCCGAGTATAAGACATCTCTCAATGTCCAAAAGCGTTTGCGGCATATGCATTGTTTTCTTATGCTTGTGTTTATAGAAAAAGCATTTTGATTACTTTCCTATCTTGTTTATATTTGCTTCATTAGTGCATTTGTTTAATATTTATGTTAAAGTAGTAAGATTTTCATGGAAAATGAGGATACTTATATTATATTTAGGAAAATTCAAAAATATCAAATTATGAATGTTTGAAATATTTAATCTGTATTTCCTCCAGTAAGAAGTTTATTACATAGACACTTTATACAGCATATTAACCAACTATTTTACAAACAAGTAACGTCATTCTACATATCTAAATGAATTACATTTACAGAAAAAAAAACAGCGAGAAAACAAACATATATACATATATACTTAACGCCATTAAAAGTGTAATTTATTTTTATTTTGTGTTTATTTTTAATTAAAATGTCTACAAGATCAATTGCATAATTTTACTTCTTTCAATACATGAATTTGTTCGCTCACTAGATTTATAGGAAATGTGGATATTTTCTAACATTTACATAACACTACAATCAATCTTGGAAATAAACACAAAATAATTTTTGCACTTTTAATGGCGTTAAGTATATATTACATGTATGAGGCATCACTTAATATCAAACTGAAACGCAAGACATTACATTATCAATAATTAACATGGTTTATTCCTACACAGAAATATATTCGTAAACGCATTACATTTAAGAAATAAGGAAACATGTTTAAGATATATATTTTATCCACATACATTATACTTGTACACTACACTTTATAATTGGTCATCATGGGGTGTAGAGAAATATCTTGAAAAAAACAAACAAGACATGACTCTAATTTGATATTATATTGTATGAAACAATTACATTCACATTTTTGCTGAACTTTCACCGCAAAAAAACTAATAGTTCCAACATATGAACATAAAACAAGTATAAGATTCAACACCCTCAACACCAAAAGTCACAATTTCAAAATGGTGTCTATTGTCAACATCAATGGTAACATTAATGCTAGGCTGTACCAAGATGACACTTTGCAGGCAGTCTGTATACCAAACATAAGAGTGAAATGCCCAAATAGAGGGATGTCCTTGGCGGAAGAAGTTTGCTAGAAATACCGAACAATTTTAGAAGCGAACCATGTCAGAGTTCTTCCACGGCCTGCGAAAAGTCCGGGTCTAAATCCAATTGAACATGTATGGGACTTGTTAAAACGTCGCGTGCGAGAACTTCCACAGCAATAAAATCTCCGGACAATTCGTCAAAGTGTCACTCAAACATAGAATGACATACATCCAGCGCTACATTGTCAATGTGAGCCAGATGCCGAGCTGAAATTGCTGCTTATGGAAGGCCACACCAGATATTAAATTGTGACTTTTAGTTTTGAGGGTGTTGAATTTCACAACCGTGTTATGCTTGAATTATTAGTTTTTCTTTTCAATAAAGGTACGGAAAATAATTGTATTATTATTATGTGAATTGAATTGTTTTTCAAATTACATTCATGTTTCGTTGTTTTCAAATTATATCCATCAAACCCAGGTGAGCAATTATAAATTGTGTTGAGTGTATATACAAAAAAGTTCATGTACAGTCCCAGTTGCGTTCAAATATACCAAATAAATACACGAAGAATGAAAGAGAATGAACGATCTATACACTTCACACAAAATGAACGAAGAATGCCTTTTTTAAAACAATGAACACAAAGCAACGACTGAAATGCATTTTTCAAAACGCAAGCAAATGAATTTCGCCTTCGGATAATTTTTATTGTTATTCTTGTGAACGCGACTGTGTCGATAATTACCATCATACACTCGCTTTTAATTCCAAAATGATAGTGTTTTGCAGAAACAGTAAGTTCTTACCCACTTTTCCCGCCATTTTACTAAAGAGCTGCATAATCTTTCAGAATTATATAATTTGGGCGAAAACCACAGTTGTATTAATCGTGAGGGATGTTTCAATTGATGAACTCTGCATGTACGAACGCAAATGCATTTTCTCCGTTCGTGCATTGAAACGCACGCATTAAGTTGCGTTCATGAATGCAGTTCCGTGCATTTAAATGAACGCATAGTTTCGTTTATAACCGATGAATGCATTCATGAACGCAAATGAATGCATGTTATAAAAATGAAATGCAAACAGAATGCAAACGGAGCGCAAACGGAATGCAAAGAAGCGTAAACGGAACGCAAACGGAATGCATGTTAGGGGTACATGAACGCAACTGGTTCTGGTACGTCATTGGTATAGTTTATTCTGAATCTGAATTATACGTTCCTAACAGAACATTTACCATCTCACTTGTGCGTAGACTGATACTCGAACACACTCACCAAACCCCATTCGAACATTTCGTCCTAATAACTGTCTTTCAATACAAATAAACATAATAACTTGTATTGTGACAACTTAAACTAGCGTGAAACACCTGTTCACACCTTGTACACGTTTCATTTAAACGGGTTAAATTTGAGAATAACTGTGCAATACTTCTGCAGTATACCTGATGATTATGTTTATGTTGAGAGTCTGTCTTGTCAAGCATGAATAACCGTGCTATAAATGTTGGTATTGGTAAAATGTATGCCCTCTGGAAATTCCCTAAGATAACCAAATAAAACGCTTTGAACCAATATTAGTTTAACCCCAACACACATTAGGTATGAACTGCAGTTACTTCCTATTTCGCCTGCTTCAAGATAAGGGTTTCAGCATCACTGATCTTACATGTACAGCTATTAATAGATGAATCCAAACTCAACATTTGACAGTTAGTGGTAATAGTTTTGTTCTAGAAAGTATAGAAAATATATTATTTTTTTGATTTATCTGTATAGAATAATGTTTAGTGTATTGACATGCCAAATATTATGTTTGCTCATATGCTTTATTATTTAGAAATTTGGAAATAAACCTCTCTGAGTAGCATAATGTATAAAATGATCTGAAACCTTTCTCTGGGACCATTGGGTTTCTTATACTCTAAAATGAGCCTTAAGTACAGTCTGTAGTGGACATGTGGAAGCTTATCATCCGATATGCGCTTAATGAAGTCAACAATAATACAATACAGCTCGTCAGTGTATTCAACAGTACACAATGCATTTAATGTTTCTGTATTTAATTCTAATTAACCTATTGATACTTGCTTATATTCTAAAAGCTGCGCATGGTTAACTTTGTGCCATTTTTATAAGTCTAAAAGCATTGTTACCATAACTTGTAAACGCAATGTGGGAAGATACATTGGGACAGTTGTTATCTTTAATAGAACAACCTTTCACCAGATCATTTCCTTAAATTTGATACAGAATGTGATCGATAAGAGACTCGTTTCTGCCATCAAACGATATGAAACTCGCACGAACACCTCTTTATTACGGTAACGTGTCAATTGCTTGAAAGTTATTATTAATAATAAGAGATTGCAAGTCGCGATCCTTAGTGTTGTTAGGCTAAATAAACTGCGGCCCCTGTAAATGTGTCTTTAAGGCACCCATTTTAATTACATGCCCACGACATGAATACAAGAAATATGCAAGGGGTGTTCAAAACGTTACCGGACAAGTCTTCTAATTTATAAATGTGCGAATATTTTACCATCAAAAATAACATAAATGTAATGAATGAATGGTGTTTTACGGCACGTCGACACATAAATAGGTCATATTGTGCGCAAAACTGATGAAAGATGAAGAAATAAAGTAGTAATTAAAAATTAATGTAAACATATAAAGATAAAACTATTTACAAATAAGGGATGATATGGTCGATGATAAACTATATCTGTATATCAACAAATGCCCATCAACGGGTATATAAACAAGTAAATATATATAAGAACACATTATAATGATTTAAATATAGTCTGATTTCTTTCAGGAAATCTAAAACAAGAATAAAAGCTATAGTATCAAATAACTCTTTCATAGTATTAACATTGTAGTACCTTTGACGCATAGGATCAAAGTCTACACATTCCAAAAAGATGTGTTTGACCGTTAACGGTGCAAAGTAGGGTATACATTCTGGTAATTGCTTACCTTGTAATAAATATGAATGAGTATACCGTGTATGCCCCTATTCTGCACCGGGATAGAACAACTTCTTCTCGACGAAAGGGTCAACTAGAAGAACGCCATTCTCAGAGTAACGGTCTAATTGAATGGAGTTTATTGTTAACTGACAAATCCCAAGCGGCTTGCCGAGAGTTACGAATATATGTGTTAATACAACTTTTAAAATCAGTATAATAGGTAATTTAGCATTAGATATATGTAAACCTAATGCTGCTTTAGCAGCTCTACTATCTGCTCTATCATTACCATGTATTCCTACATGGCTTGGAAGCCAGCAGAAAATAATAACATTATCAACTATAAGAGAATTGTACTTTTCTTTTGAAGCACACCTGGGTTATCATGTTTCATATTATCCAGTATTTGAAGAGATGAAAGGGAATCAGAAAATATTACAAAATGGTCATCATCAGATTCCTGAATATAATTTAAGGCAAGTTCAATTGCCTTAAGTTCAGCTGAAAAGATAGAGGCCTTGTCAGGCAGGCGGCTCTTTATGCTGTGTTTATGAACAACAGCTGCTGCAGCTACCTTATATCCATCTTTAGAACCAGCTGTTTATATACGTTGAAAGCTACAGTATTTCGATTTAATTGCGTTAAATTTGCTTTGAAAGGCAGTAGGGTTTGTACTGGATTTGTTACTATTACAAAGGTCAAAAATAATTGTTGGTGTTTCCAAAGTCCACTTTTGAATTTTTGGTACTTTGTACTTGGCAATCAAAATTTAGGTCGATTTCAGTGTCTCTTAAGTTTGGTTTAATACGAAGACCAAATGGTCGAATGGCCTTCGGTTTTCGATCAAAAAGAGGTCGATAACTAGGATTAAAAGCGGTATAGAAAGTTGGGTTTGAAGGGTTAGATGATTGTAATTTAATGGCTTACTGAAGGGCTAATTTGTCCCGTTTATGAGATTCAACATATAGACTTTCGGCTGGTGATGTACGAAAGGCACCTAAGGCGAGTCGTAATCCTTGATTATGTATAGGATCGAGCATCTGAAAGTATTACTTGCGAGTCGATCCATATACTATTGAGCCGTTTTTTTCACGATAACATATAACAAAGTCGTCAACATATAGAGAGCAATCCACACAAGGATTGATGCATTTAACTATACTATTACTTTTTTATATTAAAAAGGGTGACAGAGAGTATGCTGCCCTGTTCATGAATGTCAGAGAGGTTTGAAACCCATTCGGACACGAAACGGTCCATCATCTAAGAAATTCTCTATAAAAATTGGTAATCGGCCTCTAAAACCAAGGTCGTAAAGATCATTCATGATACCGTACTTCCATGCAGTATCATAAGCTTTCTCCAAGTCAAAGAATACAACGAATAAATGTTCTTTCTTTACGAAAGCTTCCCTAATAATTGATTCAAATCGAATGAGATTGTCTGTTGTGCCTCGTTGGTGCCGGAATCCACTTTGATACTTTGTTACCAGTTTGTTGGATTCCAGGCACCAAACGAGTCTCTCATTACTCATTCGTTACATGGTTTTACATATACAACTCGTTAAAGCAATAGGGCGATGATTTATTGGGTACGTATGATCTTTTCCAGGTTTGGGAGCTGGCCGCAAAGAATCGGGGAAGTTTCCTGTCACCCAAACCTTATCAAATATATCAAGAAGTGTAGAGAGACAGGTTTCAGGTAAATGTTTTAATAATTGATAATGGATCAGGACCAGCTAATGTATCAAGAGCCCTTTTTAAGAGATTCTCGAAGTTATTTGAGAGTGAACAGTTTAAATGTGTGAAAATATATAATAAGTAAAATACCAAAGGCATTTTGACAATATTGCTTATTCTTTAAATTGCAAAAAGTGAATCAGTTCTAAATGATAGTCTAACATAATTAAATCATGTATATTAATGACAGTCACATCGTCGGAAGGAAACAACATTTTAAAATAGAAATATTACGTTATAAGTTGAACACCTCTTGTATGTTACTTGGTGCTTTGTGTATATCATGAACATGAAGACCGCTATCACGACTGTTGTAGTCGTGAGTGCGTTCAACACGATCGTAGCTTGTATAACCTGAATTCCGACCACAAGGTCGACTATGAAAATCAATTGTTGAGATGTCATAATGGACAGAAGCTACACCATCGGTTTCATCAGAAACCGTTGTAACGTTGGAGGCTGAAAGTTTCCTGCATCAATAATTATCAAAAATATAACATTTAAACTTGAATAAGGAAAACGTTTAATTTATATTTTGGTTTCGTTGTGGACGTACCATGTAACCACTATCTGGCTAAAACGTGAAAGTGTTTCGGTTGTCTAGCTTATTATTGAAATATATGTGCGGCCCTTTTTGTCACGAAACGTTCCAAGAGATTCACCCATATTGCCAACCCATTTATGTTTGTGGTGTCGCATGATTTGCTACTATTTTTCTTTGTAATTATTGTCTGTTTTGTTTGCGTGCTTTTATTTGACTGTGTTTTCCGTGAATGCTACATTTCCTGTTTGATTTTTATATCTACTTTTATATGGGTTTGAAGGTGTTCGGTAAAAGCAGCCGCACCAACTTGCAGGAACCTTCTTCACGGCCATAACGTTTGGTCAAATCAAGTTAACTCCAAAATAATTTACCTCCGGATACTTTAGATATGTGATATTGCTGACCTTAACAACAAGCTCATCCCCAGCTTTCAATTCAACAATAGACGATATGAAACTACTGTAAATGTTGAAATACATATTTGCTGACCTAAGATGTGGTTGGACGCCAGAAATAAGCTCTGTTTCGTATTCATCTAAGATATTAAATTTAAAAATGGAATGTTTAATACACTGATTTTGGATTGCGACATCTGGTATACCGGTCCCCTCAATACAAGGTTCATACATATCAAGGAATGAGTAGACTTGGTATGTGCCCGCCACAGGGACAACGATCCGCCCGTTGACGTATTTAATACCATATCTGCTGAACCCGCCGTTATCCCATAGACGGCTGCCATGGCGCCATTCGCGGATAGGCACAAGGTCTGCTTCGATGTCACCTGAAATAATAATGTATGCCAATGAAGTATACTTTCATAAACGTTCGTTATAAAGAGGTAATGCTGATGGCCAATGCAATTTGAATGGAAATGCACAATCTGAATCCATGTTTGTCACTCTGGTCCGTTAATGACAACGCTGACGAATCGCACAGGTTATGATGAAATTGATTCTGCGAACATATAACGATTTGGTTATATAATGTGTTATTGTTAGTTGAGATGAGATACAGGGTCATATAGAAACCACAGCGTCCAAACGCAATGGCATCGTTTGTCCGCCCTGTATTACAAACAAGGAGCAATGTTTAGTTATACAATGAAAAAGACAAAATATGGCAGAAAGGGCGGTGAAGACAGGGTTACCGACTTGGAACGCTCAGTAGGCAATAAGGCCTACAGGTTAGCTTAAATCAATTTTATGTGTACACAATCCTCGCTATTATCCTGTCTTCATCGCCCAAATAGACAAGACAGTGTAAACAAAACTACATCCCATCAAAATGAGTTCTCTAACAATAAAGTCAACATCCAGAGAAACTAACAAAAGATGTTGTTGTAAAGCTATATACAGTACAACATAAGAAACATATCAGGATGTATCCAAAATTGTATTGAACAACCACAGCAGTAACAGCCAAAGAGAAAACCAATCTAGGGTACGACCAGAAAACCCGAGGGACGAAGGCTCATATACCTACCTCCCTTGGTCGGGGTTTCAGTAGGTGCAGTCATAGAGCCGCAATAGGTTGTCCAGTCATCGCACAAGGGAAACGTGAAGCGAATTGATTGACTGTAGAGGGGTCAATCAATAAACATGCAATGCGTTGTTATACTAAAGGGTCATATCCTTTTCTGACGAACTTCCTGATTAATTTTGTAAAGTGGTCATGAAACCCGCCAGATCCCTTTAATTTTCGCAGTTTATAGACCACATCTTCATAACATAATGGTTGTGATATTCCTAGTCGTAGACGTGTTTTAAGGTTGGTGTTGTACTTCTCCAGTAGGGTTTCGTTGCGGCGGTAGAATTTTGAGAAAGATCTATGTAGTTTGTGATAACGAAAACCCTGCTGAGACGTTAACTTGAAGAAACTTGATATCTTGCTGCGAGTCAGTTGCCTGTGCCGCGGAGTGTCCTAATTATTCATTGGTAGACGTTTGATAACCGCTCTTAGCGCATGCAGTAATTGTTACATTAAACATTTCACTGCAGCCAGTGAGATTTAACCATGTAACGGACCAGTACCAGTGTGCTTATGATCCTCTTATAAACCTATAATTTTTATTAAGTGTCTATATTGTGTAGCATCAAATAACTTTCATTACCATTCCGTACCATTACGTTGGGTTAATGTGTATTTAATTTATAACTTTAAATATATGCCCTTCAGATTTATTTCTATGTATTTACCGGATTTATTGATTTCTTGTTTACTAACCTTGATCACTAGGTGGGCTGGCGTGGCCTTGTCGACGGAGGACTTGAAACCAGGTTCAAGCCTCACCGGCGCCACTAAGTTTTGTCGGTGTGTTCTTGAGAAAGACATTTCTCTTAGACTCGTCCGTCGAATGTAAACGCAAACAATACATCGACGTTTAACCTCCGAACACGTTAACAACAAAGGAATCTATCCGTTAGTAAGAGTAGAGCACGACTCCGGATTCCTCTGTTTCATTCCCTACACTCTGGGGCGGCTTTAAATAACTTATAATGTGCTGATAACTGTTAAAATATTAAATTCAAACTTATTTCACATTATTATTATACTAAAATCACGAACCGTTAAAGTACGTGTGCTCTTGATTAAAACAGTTTAAACAATAAGTTTACAAGTATTAATTTTAGCAACATATAACAAATCAAAATCTAAAATGACATTTAAATCTTTTTTATTTCACTTGTGCGCATTAATTTTTATGCAATATCATGTTTATACTGTGAATATTTGAAGACGGCTGTCTGCAACATGCCCTCACGTTCGAGATATCATTAGTTAACAGTCCTCATATTTCAAGAACAAGTTACAACACCGTTATAAGTTGATCTAAAATATGTTAGAATTCTTGATAATTTTATTTTATTTTACTATTATCTATATAATCTATATAAGGATACCAGTATGTAAACCATATCAGAATACTCTAAACAAGAGAAACAGTTTTTTTGTAGAGAGGAGGAGTAAGATAGGGTACAGTTTACAAAGAAACCTATAAATAATCTCACAGACCTAATAATCAATAGATAAAAAAATTGCTCTCTGAACCGATGAATTAGCGAAAATATCACTTGGCACCTCATCTTTTCCTTCTGACTTCCCTCTTAAACACTCATCGATTTTGATGAGATTACCATAGACTCACCATGAATGGCACAATGAGATTATACTAATGTATCTTTATTTCCAAAACAAAAATGTATAAAAAGCTGTTTAAAGTTAAACACCATTTCTGACTTTCTCTTAAAAACCAAGGGATTGACATAGTGAAACTTTCCTTTGAACTTCTTTTTTTGCTTAAAATGTTTACCAAGGACAATACCAATATTAAAAAGAGAAATACAGTTGTGATGTGTTTCGAGATGCATCGAACGTGTATGTATAAAACTCTTCTTAATATGAGCATTTAAATCAGGCAATATTTTGTGAAATTTCCGCACTGTGTCAACTGAGATAAACTTCGAAGTTTCCTATCTGTTTTTATTAGGTCTGTGATTATCGGTGATAAAGGGGCATACTTGGCCTGGGATCAGACTGCATCGTTCCAGTAAATCTAGCAGCTGGTTTCATCTCCCAATAATTATCTTCAAAATATTGCTTCAGGCCAATCGGTCGTCGAGAACCTAGTAAAAATGTAAATCTCATGTGTTAGCCATATTTACATATGCATACTAAATACAAACTGTTTACTTATATTACGTCAATATTAGGAGTATCAAACATAAACAATGATGAGGATGTTTATGGAAATTAATTTAGGTTAACAAAATAAATACCTTGTGTGGTTTTATTCGCTAATTCCTCCTGCCGTTGAAGATTTGCATTTTCATTTGCAATACTCTGAAGAGAATAAGACGGATTATATGTGTATGAAACAATTGTGGGGATGAAAATAAATACTGTAGATTCACTGGGGTCTATTAATTTATGTTAAGGACTTCTCTGAACTGAAGTCGGTGTAACAGATCTTTTGATTCACACTTATTTTCAGATTGTTCAAAAATTGCTCAAGTTGTGCTTACACACAAGAAAAATAGTACTCTAGATACATTAGACATGTGAGCCATCTTCCAATTACTTCAAACCTTCAAACCTTTGAAAGGGCCATGTATCATCAGCTACTCCAATATTTTGATTCAATATTTAATGCCTTTTTAAGTGCTTTTAGACCTGGCTAGTTGTAGCTCTGTCCTTTTAAAAATTGCAGCAGACTGGAAACTTATGTTAGACCAGAATAAGTATCTTGCCGCAATTTTGATGGACCTCTCAAAGTTTTATGGTATGTCAGATAGTGCATTATTGCTTGTTGAGAGCTACCTCACAAAGAGAAGACAATGTGTTAAGCTAGAAAGTGCAGTCAGTGACTTCAAAGAATTAATAAACTTTTACCCCAAGGATAAATACTAGGCCCTGTCTTTTTTAACATTTTTATAAATGATATTTTCTATTTTGTAACCAAAGGTAATCTATATAACTATGCAGATGATAACACTCTGTCCTATGCATGCGACTCACCAACCTTACTAGTAAAGACATTGGAGGAAAAAAGTACGATCCTGATAAATTGGTTCTCTACCAATCATATGACGGTTAATCCAGACAAGTTTCAGGCAATTACCTTTGAAAAAAAAACTAATAATTTAAATCTAATTTTTAAACTGGACAATGTTGAAATTAAATGTGACAAGGAAGTCAAATTACTTTGGATTAACTTTTGATTTTATGTTGAATTTTTATACTCATATCTCAAATATTTGCAAAAAGGCATCCAGACAGCCCTAATGTTATGAAACGTGTTGGTCAATATTTATGCAAATTAGGCAGGCTCACTATAAATTATCATTGTTTTATTATGTCAAACTTTAATTACTGTCCAATGACCTGGAATATTACCAATGAAACAAACATCAAGAAGATTGAAACGATTCAAGAAAGGGCATTGCGTTTTATTTATAATGATTATTGTAGCTCTTACAATGACTTGTTGACAACCTTCATTAAAAGTTAGAAATATGAGACCTGGAGATATATAAACTTGTTAATAAGGAAGGGTCTGTATATCTTCATGATCTTGTCATTATTAAAACTTCTTCATATAATTTTAGGTACAGTAATACGGCTACATTGCCCAAACCAAGAATTACTAGGTATGAAATTGACTCTTTTCGATATTCTGTTGCCAAACTATAGACTTCTTTGACAAATAATATGAGGGAATGTTCATCTTGTAATCAATTCCAATCGCTATTATTGAACTGGGAGGGGCCAAATTGCGTATGCTCTTCTTGAGGTGTCACTTAGATAAATTGATCAGCATTAGTACTGAACTTATTCAGCTTATTCTATGTTAGGCTCACCTTACAGTTTTGTATGTGTTCCGTTTTGTGTACTGCATTGCTTTGAATATGCATGTTGCTTATGCATCTATTGGCATTTTAGAGCCTGACAGAACTGTTTTATGTATGTGCTTTGTTTTAATATGTGCTTGCTTAGTAACTTCGCCTATATATGATGATGAATGCTTAGACTGTACTGCTCTCCAAGATTAATCTTTTCATAAATTAGTTTGCGTTATTGTTGCATATTTCGATTATGAATGACATTTGATGTCATATGGACTCTTATAATTATTTTACAGTTACCTATCCAGGATGACTTGTTGTATTGTATTTTATGTGCTGCTACACTATGGCGATATTTTAAAACCTATTAACCTAAAACCTATAATATCATGTATTAAGAGTTTAATCGTATACTGTATGTATGTTAACATTTTCTTAATATTGCTTCTGATATGTTTTATTGTCATACTGCAAAGAAAATTCTCACGATTTCATTGGTCAATGCGCCGTAGACATCAGCCCATGTCTACGTCTCGAGACGTGAACATAGGACGAATTCCCCGTAGGTACCCCATTACTCAAATACACAAAAACAAAATGGCGACGATAACGTTGCCGATTCGTTTTGGAAACCGCCGATTGTTTCCTTCCTAAAAAAACCCGCCAATTTAACGACGTCAGAGCGATGACGTCACGAAAGTAAACAACGTCTAGTTAGGGGCACGTTACGGGGAAATTGGCGCAATAAAAATGAAATCGTGTTTTTGGCTGTTTTTTTTTTAAATAAAAGGTTACAACTTTGAAGTATGACAAATTCGTTATTAGGATTCTTGACAGGGAACGGCTCGGGTGAATATAATTTCCAGGCAGGGAATGTGAGCCCATGTCCCCTGTCAAGAATCCTAATAACTAATAATGTTAGTTTGTATGATACATATTTATATATGCATATTACTTAATCATCTTAACTGTGTTAGTCGGGTTTAAAAGCTCACTGGATCTTGTGTTATTTTGTTGTATAACCGACTTGTAAATAAATATTACTTGACTTGACTTGATTGGGAAACATTACCACTTGTGGATTTGTATTCTCAAATACACACTAAACACAATTGTTATAGTTTATTTACAGACACCGTTATGCGCACTCATGTGTTTTAATTCATAACTCCCTTTATCTGCACATATATGCGATATACATGTACAACGATAGTATATGTTGGACTATCGCTCCGATAACGACTAAATGGGAAATTGTTTACGATTCATATTTATAAGATCAAGGTCCGTATTCATAAAACGCCCTACCAATATCTTAAGTTTAAATTTTATCAATTGTTTAAACACCCTTTTCTATCAATTTAAGATATTTTCTTAATATGGCAAATAATGTTATGGATAAATAAAATCTACAGCTAAATATTTATCCTAAAATGGATGGTATGTACTGTCCCTGAGAGGTTAATAAGGATATTTAAAAAAAATGGAAAAATCTTAAATTTTGACTTAACGGGCCAAGAAGCGACTAATTTTCAACCGTAAAAGTGTTACACACTGAAATGCTATCTTAATGAGAAATTGGGCCTTCTGAGTAATATTTAAAAACGGACTAAGCTACAAAATTCGCTAAACTACATCACATAATTGAAAATATGCAACTATATTTAACAAACAATATAAATTGCCATTCGAGTGCTGAGTTTTATTTTCAAATGGAGTTGTATATTTTCATATCCGTTTCTATTAAGCGTATAACCACAGCCACCAAATCACATTCAGTAAATAGGTCGCCTTTAATACTCGCTATACTACCGATTTCAATGTAAACATGTTTATTCAACGGTGCGATATACATGATATATACAATAAATTTGTTTTTATAACGGCGGTATCTTATAATTTAAACTTAGACTAACCTGTTTGATATAGTTGTGCAGCTCATCTACCATATGTCCACACTTTAGGTCACCACCTTTAATGCTTGGAATACAAATTTTATCATTCGATCTTGTTTCAGGGTGGTCAGGCATAGACCAAAGAAGCCCCAATACGGCACCCAAAATACTCACGGTCAAAACCAGTACAACAAAGACTATTAACCTTATTCGGATATCCATATCGCTATATATCGAGGTTTATTTTACCTACATATAAACTCGAAATAGATATCCGATGCCTTTTAAATAAGGAACTGCACGCTTTGTTTTATACTAACATACACTCCAGCTGGCAATTATCTCTCACTGTTTACAAATACTGTAATCGGGTTTTTATATATAACGCTTATCTAATTGGGTTAAGGACCATTGTATTTAGGAGAGGTGGCGGTAGGTGGGTGAGTGGGGGTGTGATAATGTTCTTTAGCTAACTGTAAATTAGTGTTAGACAAGCGAGGTTTTATGCAAGCGTAAAACGCTTCCGATAAGTAAATAAACACGACTGTGGACTGCGAACTGATAGGAATGCAAACAATTGCTTGTATAATTAATGACCATCTGAGACTTATCAAGCTGAAATAAGTGTTGTTGTTTTTATCAGAAGCAATAACTACGCAATGGATGCGTCAATAGAGTTCACTGAAACTTGGCCATGGTCTTATTGATATAATCCTTACTGATAGTTAAATGTTTTTAACAACAGAAACTTGTTAACGTTTTGGCTTGACAGCCTTCATCAGAATTTAATTTTAAAAAGCAAATTGATAAAAAAACATCAAAAATCGTTTTAAGTGACAGTGAGGACGAGATGATTTGCTTCTTTTTCGCTTCTTTTTGGCATTATAAATAAAACCGATATAACGCTAAACTATGTCGTTATATATTCATGGATTGAATAAATTTCATGAATCTTGAAAATATTTTAAAGTATTCCAATACTTACGATTTCATTCAGTTACACTTACGATTTCATTCTGCTCCGTAAACATCCCGGACACATAAAGATCCCGGAAACATTGCCGCATTCTACACTGAGCAGACTGATCTGCGAGAACGTCAAATCCACAGGCGAAACGGTAGCCTTTGAACGTTCCAAAATATGTGTTTATACCATTCAAGTTTTTTTAGACGAGTTCTCTAGGAATTCAAGTTGTAAAGCATGCTTATCGCCAACTACATCAGTCACAGTCTGTTAACCATAGACAAATATAACCCATATAAGCATCAGCTGCCTTTGGCAGCTGAATAAGAAAGCTTTTAATGACCAGGTGGCGTTGGGAAAGCTAATTAAGCGCTGTGCAGACCGTTGGTATAGTGAGCAAAGAACATATGTATACGTTTACATAGATATATCTTGATGCGATAATAGTTGCTATGCATTGGAGTAGTGTCGATTGTAAAACCCAGTAATATTTATTAGAAATTAAAATGAATGATTTCATGTTTGCAATAAAGAGAAGGTGCATTTCCATGAATTCAAAATCTTGCTTTGTGTGGTAATTTTTTATAGGAACAATCACAGGATAATTTAAGAGAGAAGTTCCGCGTACCCTAGAACATATTTTAACTTCCTACACCAAACCTTTGGCATAGACTGTTCTAAACATGAACCCAATACATACATGAACGCACGCACGCAGGCACACACGCACGCACGCACGCACGCACGCACATTCGCAATTCTACAATGCCTGCCTGCCTGCCTGCCTGCCTGCCTGTCTGCATGCCTGCCTGCCTGCCTGCCTGCCTACCTACCTACCTACCTACCTACCCAACCCAATACTACTACTAATAATAATAACAATAATAACAGTTATGAGACGTTAGATGAGGAAAATATGACAGCAACAAATGTCGGCGTATCAACAACAATCTTATTTAATCGTATTCGACAGCAGTCTATAGTGTCGTGAAACTTATGTATGTAGATTAGTAATGTTATTAATTACTATTCCTTTGGGATCATCAAGCCTAATATATGTGTCCTTAAAGTAAAATAATTATCTAGCCGGTGCTAGTCGGCGTGAGAGATGTTGCACCTACACTTACCTCTCATAAACAGACTCAATACATTTTTTGTTGTGTTTATTGCTTTCAAGGGATCGCCTTTTCAGTATTTGTTTATATCTACATGTGTAGATAGTATTGAATACATGTTCATATTTATCGTAATTTAGATTTAGTTTAATCAACACTATCTATTCACAATGATAACATACGTTAACAATAAATAATTTGCGTCATCCGATTGCCTTTGTTTTATAAATAAGATAATTAAATAAACGTGAAAACTGGAACACATAGTTTCAATCCTGTAACCACGCATTATGGTACACTAATAGTATCAAATCAATTTGTATTAAAACAATGAATTTAAGGCGTCAGCTATTCCATATAACGTTGACCAAACCGAAATGGATATCAAGTGACACGCAAGGCAAAAAACTACTCAGAAAAAACTTGTTACCTCATACAAATTCAATGTTTACTTTGATTTCCATAGCAGAGTTGTTTAATAAACATGATAACAGTTCTTTAGTTTTTATTTGCAATGTCGTATTGTCTTCAATAATTATAAAAGCAAATGTAGCAATTAAACATTTAAACCGGAACGCAAAATATAAAACGTTTTTAAAAGAAGTGTTTTGAAGCTTTATTTATACATGTACATTTATGAATGTTAATAATTAAATTATATTAAACATAGCCTACATACAATAATATGTGTTTTATCATACATAACATTATGTGATTCAAGCAAAACTAAAAGTAGTTGCGTCTAATGGGAAATGTAGTATTCGCATAATACAATTCAAGCAATCAACAACTACAACCAACAATGGAATAACAAATGCGACATCACACACATAAAAGGAATGATAACAGGGGTACCGCATAGAAACAGTCAGTAGAAACATAGCCGCTAGGGTTACATGTCCTAGGTGGACCAAACACCACACTTACCCTATTGTCACCCCTAATTAAACGGGACTGTTTATATAAGAAAACCCCCGCCAGGCTCGTTAGGATATATCCTCTAACAAACAAGGCGGCATTAATAGGCAATAAAAATAAAACACAAAGATGCTCATGTATATATTAATAACACATATAATTGATTTAAAATTATACTTCTGATTTTCATTTATTTATTTGTTTACATGTAAGGACTGTTTTTAAAATTGTTATGGATAAATATGTATGCAGTATTTGCATTTAAAATCACTGTTATCTTTATTTAGCTAATACAATAAATAAAACAAATCGCATGCGATTGATTACCTAATAATTATACTATAATGCTGAAATGTAAATAATCAAAGTAGATATAAAAGTCGAATAGGAAATGTAGCATTCAGGGACCACAGTCAACCATTGAAATAAACAATAACTACAGAGATGAATAAAAGGCAAGATAGGACATCACAAACATAAAATGGTTGACAATAGGGTTACGGTGACCGCATTGCATTACGTGGTCCCGACTTAATTCTATTAAGCGATGGGAAAGCTTAGCAAGATTTTATATTGGATATTTCGACAATAAAACAAGTTTAATAATGACAACCTGTTTAAAATTACCTATTAAATATTTTAATATTTAATATTCCAAGTTTTTAAGCCGAAATGAAGATTTTATTTCATATCCCAGCCAACCCCGTATTAGCTTCTTGGAGCAGGGGTTGGATGGGGTATGAAAGTTAATACTACGACCACGTAATGGGAATGGTCAGTGGCAAAAAAGTCCGCTGGTGGTTTAAACCAGGTGAACAGGCATGTCAAGTGTTAGAGCTTTTAGACAATTAGATTTTGAGAAATGAGCAAAAACAAAAACTTAACCAAAAACTTTAACAAAAACGTCAAAACGTGTAGATGGACGGACGGACAAACAGACAGACAGACAGAAACCAACCCATTAGCCTGGTTTGCTTCACAATCCAGCTAAAAATCTGTCAGCAACAAACATAATTGCATCAATGTCTATGGAATAGGATGACATCGTAGATATAGGCAACCAGTATATAGTTGATGCAACAATGGTTTTGGAATGTAAATTGTGTTTAAAAATTGTGTGGTAAAAAATGACATCCTGATAAGCTGTGCTACCTCTATAGCGCTGGAACTATCTCTCTAGCATTGGAGCTATTACTTTTAAGAAATAGTATATTTCTCCTCCTGAAACGTTATCTATGTTATTATTTTGTCAACAGGCATATACGGATACCAAGCGGGTGATATGTGATGTGTTCATGTCGATATGTAGCATAAATAGGCAAAATAATGAGAATGAGAAAAAACCTTGGTGATGACGAGTTGAGAAAAAAATGGAAAGTTCGAACGGGCTAAAATTCCCTGGCGTCAAATTAGGCATATTTTGAGATTTGTTTTGGGCCGTGTGCGAAGTTTTAACATAACTACACGGAGAACTGATTTTCCCGGATTATTATATCAAGGCAAGTAAAAAAATTAACGAAGAAATAGCAAAGTATACCCACCTTATTTACCTTTGTTTTTGGCGTTGGAACTACCTCGGAAGTGGCGACTTATGAGCACTTTTGCATATTGCTCAAAACGGAGGTAGCTCCACTGATTACCAGCCGTGCCATGGGGATACCAACAATTTGTCTATAAACGGCAGTTCCATACCTGACGAAAATATTATCTAATAGGAAAATGAGAGTAATTGTCTTAACTGCTGTTAGTAACAAATTCTTTAATATGGTTGCAGGTCAAACATGTTTTTCTCTAGCGAACGTTGTTTGAATGAGAGTAATACGTTCGTCTTTGATAAGGTGATCTGGAAAGGTTGTAAACAGTGTTGAAAAGGTAGACTGAAACAAAGAATCTAGATGTGAAATTGAAAAATGAACATTACTTAACGTTTCCTAAAGTAACATTGCAGTACTAATAACGCATTGCACTGTAATGGGTGTTTGCATTTACATGTGTTCCCTCCTAGGTTTAAAGAGCAGGGTATTATTCTCGTAATATATTCTTAATCAGTAGATGCAAAAGTCGCACCCGACTTTATTCTCAAAACGCAACCATTTAAAATACGAACTTTATATAATACATGGATAATATTATGTCATTGTCTTTCTTTTATAATCAAATTTATTAGGCGAGGCTTAGAAAACCAAAATTAGCGAGACTTCAGCGTCTTCGTGCCGAGCATAATAATTTTGATAGTAAAAGTCACTGATATAATATTACTATCTATTAAACAGAATGGTACGAGTGTCAAGGACGCCATCATATTTTTTTATGCCTGCCGCTTTATGACGTCAGATTACGTTACATACAATAAACGCCGGGGAATTTCGAAATGATTTTGCTTTATTCGTCAGTGCCTAATAAAGTAAAATGTATAAGATCACAGCTTTTTCAAGCAGAAAAGTGCATATCCGTATTATATACTCTCAGTACATTTGAAAACGCACATATTTTGGTTGATAAAACTTAAATTGAGCCCATAAAGCAACAACAACAACAACAAAACACACCTGCAAAACGTAAATTTAGTGTGTAGATATTACGTTACAGCTTACACCATATTTTAACCCTTGGGGCAACTGCAAATTTATTTTAGAATGTATTTTCTCAAACTTAAAAAAATCACATTTTAAAAAGTATGCGTTTTTAAATGAACTGAGTGTATATATATAATATATATATATATATATATGTATAAATAACACACAAATAATGGTTGAAAATATGGGTACCTCTTTTGAAATTTTAGTGACAAAATATGTCATTGGGGTTTTAAACCCGAATCTAAGGTGCACGAAACACCACGCTTACCATGTTGTCATCCCACTAAAACGGGACAGCGTAAATAAAGAATTCACTGTATTCTCTAATGAACTAAGCAGCAGAATTAGTAGAAGTCGATATAAGTTAAAACACCGAGACGATCATGCATATATGAATATAAACCACCAAAGAACTTAATGACCTTACCGAAGCCATATTTGAATTAATTTACACATTTCATGTTGAATGTATAATAGTTGAATATCTATTTCAATGCAGGCATAACCTTGACACCACACAATGTTCCCTTATAACCAATAGTATGCGCTGCTAGAATTGTTCGCTATCTTGATACCTGCCATAAACAAAACGCAAAAGCAAAGACTGATTTTGTCTTTTGAGTTCATATTGTAATTTTTTTTTTCTAAACAGTTTAAAAAGTGATAGCACATGATGCCACATGTAATCATTACGTCACCTGCATTAATTTAAGCCAACGAACTGTTAATGAGTGGGTTGATATGTTGACACAGGTGTATCGTTATCATCATATATATTTAGAGGTTACGATGGTTTTATATACCTAAATCATGTAATGAATCTTGGGTACAATGGATTACTGCAACATTGTTAACTATTTTTAAATTAATAAACAAGGATTACATAGGGCATTGTTTATATTTTATCGTGCAAAAAACATAAACTCTATTGAGAGACAATTACAAAATGTCTCAAAAAACTTCAGACCTGGTCAGATGAAAATGGTTTTAAATTGTCTAAATCTAAAACTAATATTATGCACTTTTGTCAACTACGCAAACATCATGAAGACCCTCATCTAACACTGAATGGGTCACCAATACAGGTAGTGGATGAGACAAAATTCCTTGGTCATATTTTTGACCATGAATTAACGTTTATACCATTCGACCTTTTGGTCTTCGTATTAAACCAAAATTAAGAGACATTGAAATCGACCTAAATTTGATTGTCAAGTACAACGTTACTTTTGATCTTTGTAATAGTAACACATCCAGTACAGATCCTACTATCTTTCAAAGCAAAGTTAATGAAATTAAATCGAGATACAGTACTTTCAACATATATGCACAGATGGTTGTTCTAAAGATAGAGGTAAGGTAGCTGCAGCAGCTTTTGTTCACAACCACAGCATAAAGAGCCGCCTGCCTGACAAGGCATCTATATTTTCAGCTGAACTTAACGCAACTTAACTTGCCTTAAACTACATTCAGGAATCTGATGGTGACCATTTTGTAATATTTTTTTGATTCCTTTTCATCTCTTCAAGCCCTGGGTAAAATGAAACTTGATAATCCAGTTGTGCTTCAACTTTTAGAAAAGTACAAATATCTTGTAATTGATAATGTTATTATTTTCTGCTGGTTTCCAAGCCATTTAGGAATACGTGGTAATGATAGAGCTGATAGTGCGGCTTAGGAAGCATAAGGTCTACATATATATAATGCCAAATTACATTATACTGATTTTAAAAGCTGTATTAACACATATATTCATAACTCTTGGCAAGCCGCTTGGGATTTGTAAGTGAACAATAAACTCCATTGCATTAAACCGTTACTCGGAGAATGGCGTCATTCTAGTAGACTCATTCGCCGAGAAGCAGTTATTCTAGCCTGGTGCAGAATAGGGCATACACGTTATACTCATTCATATTTATTACAAGGTGAGCAATTACCAGAATGTATACCCTGTTTTGCACCGTTGACGGTGAAACGTATCTTGTTGGAATGATCGTATGCGGCAAAGGTACTACACAGTTAATACTATGAAAGAGTTATTTGATAATATAGATTTTAGTCTTGTTTTAGATTTCCTGAAAGGAATCAGACTTTATAGATCTTTATAATATGTTCTTATATATATGTACTTGTTTAAACAGCCGTTGACGGGCATTTGTTGATTAACATGTATACATAGTTTATATTACTACCATATCATCCGTTTTTGTAAATAGCTTTATCTTTATATATTTACATTAATTTTTAATTACAACTTATTTCTTCATCTTTTATCAGTTTTTGCGCAAAATATGACCTGTGTCGACGTGCCGTAAAACACCATTCATTCATTCATTCATTCATTCATTCATTCATTCATTCATTCATTCATTCATTCATTCATTCATTCATTCATTCATTCATTCATTCATGCATTCATTCATTCATTCATTCATTCATTCATTCATTCATTCATTCATTCACGCACGCATTCATTCTTTACAGGGCTTTTAAATGACTTTTAAAAGTACACTTCAGAGACTAAAGAATATTTAATTTAAATTGAGGGCCATATTGCTGAAAATGTATATTGTAACGCACTTTAGGAATACTAGTATCCTGCATTCTGGTTTGCTGAAGTTGGGACTAGAGTGCAAAGCTCGACAAGGCCAAAGGCAAGACGTCGTGACAAGCTGAGGCCGAATATAGATACTTAAACATATATATATATACACACATATATAGAAAAATGCACTTTTTATAGGCTATGAACAAATTGTCTCTTCAATTAAATGGGTTTGTTTGGCGTCGCCATCTTAAATGACGCCCAATAACATGCATAATATATTGAGTTTCGTCATTAGTTTCGTCAACGTCAGTTTTTATGGGAAACACCTCAAATTTGCTGGCCCCACAGTCGGTGGTGGGGTAATAAGAATCAACCGACTGCTCGTTACTTAGCAGAGGGGTAGGACCCCGCCCCCCGAAAAGTAACCCACCTGTCGAACGTGGGTGGAGACCAGTGTCGTTGGAGAAGGGAATCCTGGTGGTTAAGTGACGTGGAGATCTGGTAGTTATCACCTCGTTACAACACAACATTTTGGTCCGGACTTCAACTAGACGAGCGGTCAGATTAGCCCGATCTGATCAAGCGGTTTGTCACGCCAGCTATACGGGATCATAGCTTCTTGTTTAATTCACATCTCTCTCAGTCCCCCTCTTTAATATCTTACTCCCTTTTATTTTGTTCTGTTTAAACATAATGCAGAAAGGATCCTTTATGGCGGTGGCGCTAGGGCTAATCATGTATTTCTGGACGCTATATGACTATACTCGTGCTACTATTAGGCGAAACATAAGTGCGGCTCTTCGACATTTTAGTTTAGGAGTTATGCCCGCTGGGTGGTATGCGGGGTTTGATGCGTTAGTTTTATATGAGTATACGCTTCACGTATTCTTGGCATTTGTCTGTCGGATATCCACAGTTGGACTCCGAGGTGGGTGAGAAGCGTGGAGAATGAATATCAATTCCCCATTATGGGACCCAAACACGCACAAAAATCTACTGGTTTTAAACGATTTAGAGAAGATTCCGAATCTGAATCTAATGAGGATATTTCTCATTTAAATTGGCCTCGTTTTCTCAATATTATCTCTCTAGAAGATGACAAACCTATCACTAGACTCTCTCCTTTTGCCATCTCCAAGGCTTTACTTGGCATCGCCGGTGAGCCAAGGAATGTTAAAAACTCAATAATGGAAAACTTCTTGTTGAGTGTGCCAAAAAATCACACTCTGACAATCTCCTTAAATAAATTCAAACTTTCGTAAACATCCGTGTTGAGGATATTCCTCACATTTCTCTCATGTAGTACGCTCCAGGGAACTGGAGCCTGCACTCTTGAAGAAATGACTCAAAATCTTAAGTCTCAAGGTGTGACTGAGGTAACGCGCATCAGTACGAGGCGGGGTGGCAAACTTACTCCTACCATTACTTTTGTGCTTACTTTCAGCACATCAAATCTTCCAAAGAACTACTGTAAATATTGAAATATCCATTTGCAGACATATGATGTGATTGTGTAGCATGTATTAGTGCTGTTTCTACTTCTTCCAGTATGTTGAATTTGAAAATCGCATGTTTGATAGACCGGTCATATCTTCAATATCTGGTACCCCTTCACCAGGAATACAAGGCTCATACATGTCCACAAACGAGTAGATATTGTAGGTACCAGCGACAGGAACAATAATTCACCCGTTTCTGTATTTCATACCATATCTTTGATACCCGCCTTTGTCATGGAGACGGGGTCCATATCGCATGTTTGATAGACCGTTCATATCTTCAATATCTGGTACCCCTTCACCAGGAATACAAGGCTCATACATGTCCACAAACGAGTAGATATTGTAGGTACCAGCGACAGGAACAATAATTCACCCGTTTCTGTATTTCATACCATATCTTTGATACCCGCCTTTGTCATGGAGACGGGGTCCATGAAGCCATTCTCGGATGGGAACCAGCTCTGAACCGTAATCAGCTGTATATTAAAGCATTCCTGAACTGAAGGAACTAATTTACAAGAGTTCTATTTATTTTAAGAGAAAGAATAGAAATAGTACTTGATCTAATGTTTGCGTTGTTCAATAAAATGTTAGCAAACGCTATCAATTTGCGAGGTTGACCCATTACATAATATAATTGATATGGACATCCGAACATTCTCAGTCCGATTTAAAACATAAGTATACTCATGAACCATGCATTATTACTTACATACCTGGTTTGAGATCTGGTAGCTGTATCCCGATAAATCGAGCTGCTGGCTTCATTTCACAGCAGTTGGCTTCTAAAAACTGTTTCAGGCCTATGTTAGTAAATACTACAGTAAAGTTTATTTCAATGTGTGGGACAGACATAGGGAAGTTGAATCAACGGGTAGTGCCTCTTGTTAAATTATTTGTCCCTGCAGCGGAAGGCGTTTTCTAGGTTATGCCATTGAACTTGGACAAGTTCAAAACCAGTTGCATCAGACTAGACACATCAGAGTTATCTAGACTTTGATTTAAAATAAAAATGTTTCCCAGTAGGCCTTAGACTATTCAAGCCAGTAGAGTGATATAGGCAGGCCCTCTTGTGCATATTGTTCCCGGAATACTACTTAATACACGCCACTCTGTAAATACATAATGTTAGACATGTCATCTTGAGTGACAGCTTGGCAATACAACACAAATCTGTCTATCCATATATTATTCTATATGATTAATCTTTGACTAACACGAGGTGTAAGATATTCCCATATATATGGCGTAGTATTTCAAGTTTCAAAGCCGTTATAATAAAACTGATAGCATGTTCATTAAGGTCCAAATGAAGATTAAAAAAATGTGTCTATACTGACAAGTATAGTATTTATTCATGTTATTCGTAAACATGCATTTCAGTTGATGTGAACCAGAGCTGATCAACATACATGTAGCAACAGGACGTGTAAAAGCGGCTTATGGTAATTATTGCAGTAAGCCTATCAACAACAAAGCAAATCACATATAAAGTTATGTCCCTTTTATCATAAACTATAAGTCACATTAATATAATTATTAAACATCATGTTATAAGTGCTAGCCTACTCAATATACAAGTGGATAAGTTTGATCTTATATAATATAAGTATTCTAATGTTCGTTTTTTATATAGAAAATACGTACCTTTAGTTAAGGTTATTATTGTTATAACATACTGTAACGGGATCATTACATGTTCATAACGACGTAAGACTTTGCCTTTCACATTGAATTATAAATATAGTGTTAATAGTAGGTGTTAAATCGATAAAAAACGTCAATATCCGGCAATAAGTTTGAACTGCTTTAAACATGTTAAACAGATACTTGTACATGCAATTATTTATTTTATAGTACTCGTATATACTGTACATGTCATACCTGTTTTAGACGCCTGTCTATTTTCTAATTAAGTTTACAACTGTTTAAAGATTTCATTTATATTCTATTAAAGAAAACAGAAATAATTTATTAAACGTTTGATGATACCATATCAAATGTTAGAAAATGTTAATTATGTATGTAAAAAAGTATGAGAGTGGACAAATTACGATACAACAGAACATTTGTATACTAAAATCGCCATCAAATAAATTTATACTGCATTAACTGCAACAATACATACTGAGTATAGACAATGAAACAATATACAAACAATAGTAGACTCTACACCACAAACACTACTTCAGTGTTCGAACAGTTACAGTAAAAATAAGTATAAAAGTCGAACAGGAAATGCAGCTTTCACAGAACACAGTAAACCCAAAAACACGCAAAAGGACAAACATGAATGGCAATGTTAAAAAAGAATAAAGGTATATGACGTCAACAACACAAAAATGGTTGACAATAGGGCTTCCGCCTTAGAACGGTCAGTGGCAAAAAAATCAGGTTCTATGGTGCATCAAACCTCACACTTACCTTACTGTCATCCCAATAAAACGGGACAGTGTAAATAAAGAATTCCCCCGCTATAAACTATTCTCTAACTAATAGGCAATATAATTAAAACACAAAGATGCTGGTGTATATATAAATAAAAACAACAACAATAGCCTAGAAAGCCACAAAGAAGGTACGCAATGACTTGGCAGAAGCCAGAGCAAAAACCCGATCGTGCAAATGGAGTATATATCGACATATAATATATTATAGGTACGGCATTCACATAAACTCCGACATATCCAAGCATTATATGTTGAAAGTAATGTAGGTATAAAAGTCGAACAGGAAATGTTGCTTTCGCGGAGCACAGTTAAACAAAAACACGCATTAAAACCAACAATTACAATCTTGATAAGAAGCAAGGCATGTGGAATCAGGAAACACAAACGGATTGACAATACGGCTACCGCCTTGGAACTGTCATTGGCAAACAGGCCGTTGGGGGGTTTAAACCAGGTTTTAGATTTCACTAAACCTCAGTCTAACCATATTGTCATCCCAAGAAAACCGGACAGTGTTAATACAGAAATTCTTAAGCTCACTCATAATATTGTCTTCTATTTGTGTTGGTGTTGCTTGTTTTGTATGTGTGTTTGGGTTGACCGTGTTCTGTGAATGATACATGTACTGTCCGACGTTTATACCTACTTTTATTGTTTAATGGATGATGTATATGGACATTTGATTAGTATCAAGTATATATTCTCCTGTCATACTCTGTTTCGTTTACTGATTGATTAAACAGTTGATTAAACAGTGTAGCGGGCTCTATGAAACTCTGCCTTTCACTTCTTGGTAAAGTCCAAACTACAAAGATGCTCTAATTGTGCACCAAACCTCACTCATAATATTGTCATTCCAATTAAATGACCTAAAGTAGGCATTAAGGCATTATTAAATGGCACATATAAGCAAACACAAAGATGATTAATATGTATTTATTAATAAGAACAAACTTAAGCATTGAAAGCCACAAACCAAGTAACCAATGACCTGACGGAGCAACAAAATAATAAATCATTAACGTCACGACAAGACGAGATTGAAGAAAAACATTAAACGTTACCATCGCTTACATGACAAGCACATTCAAAGAGGAAAGCATAGTGGAGAACTGTCAAAGGGTCAACCACTAAGATGCACTGTCGGCCCACGCACAGTCAAAGAGGAAAGCATAGTGGGGAACTGTCAAAGGGTCAACCACTAAGATGCACTGTCGGCCTACGCACAGTCAAAGAGGAAAGCATAGTGGAGAACTGTCAAAGGGTCAACCACTAAGATGCACTGTCGGTCAAGGCACAGTCAAAGAGGAAAGCATAGTGGAGAACTGTCAAAGGGTCAACCACTAAGATGCACTGTCGGCCCACGCACAGTCAAAGAGGAAAGCATAGTGGATAACTGTCAAAGGGTCAACCACAATGATGCACCGTATGTCCACGCACAGTCAAAGAGGAGAGCAAGACCCATTACGAATCAAAATTAAAGAATAAGTACAGCATCACAATTACCTAACATCTGTTAACTTTAACACTAAATTGTCAAAATCAGCCAATGTCCTTTTAAATTTCAATATATGTTGATATACATGTAGCATCATAACAATACTCAACCTTATCGAAACAAAATATAAGCAGAGTTAATGTCATAACCTTTTAAATTAAAAACCTGGCGCTATAGTTATGTTCAGGCAGTTTCCTTTTTTATTTCCTGCAAAGTAGGAGATGTACATAATATATTTACAATAAACACACAATCATATAAAACTATGAAAGCTGTTAGCATAATATATATTATACATACATGAAGTTACTTATTATTAATGTACAAATTATATATATCAAATCACAATTATATGTGATAAGTGGTTTCACGTCACACATTCTTATGCAGAATCTGAAAGATCATAGACCGTAATCACAGTTTATCACTCGCAAAGCTTTGACAATCACGCTCTAAAGTATTGGGTATATCTCACACCAGGAACTCTTACAAACTGTGAAAGACAGTGGAACATAACACCTAATCTGTTGATAATCACACTCTATAGTATTTAGTATATTGCACATCGTTGTGAATTGTACGCTGCGTAGTGTATTTTATAATTCTCGATTGAAATATTCATTTTGCAATGAAATTGCCACTATTACTACTACTACTACTACTACTACTACTTCTCGCCTCTCACCGCTGCGGGTTCGAATCCCACTGGGATCTCGGCTTGTAAGTGAGGAAGTGTCGACGGATGCCGGGAGGTGTACAGTAATGGTTCTACCCAGGACAAGTGGGTGGTCTGCTTCCACCACAAAAACATCGACCGTCATATATAACCTGACATATGTTGAAAATGACGTAACACATCATACCAACATACCTACCTACTACTACTACTACTATTACTACTACTACTACTACTACTACTACTACTACCACTAGAAAACTGGATATAAACATTTAAAATTGCCGGTTGTTCAAGCTTGATTGTAGGTCGCCATCCACTCTTTGCATTCACAATATCTAACGTGTTTCTATATATATATTTCCTAGTTTCTAACGTGTTTCTATAAATATCGAGATCGAGCAAATTGAGATTAGTCATTGCGTTTCTAGTTTCGATTTCACTTTTGTAAGTTTTTCACAAGATGTATAGATTACAATATAACACCTTAGCCTACGTAGAAAATGCGATATTTTGTCTGATTAAATGACCGCAGTACAATATATATTACATATCATTATTATTATTGAGTTGATGAAATAATCTTTAAATTTTAAATGATACTAGCGCATGAATATTGTTGGTTACTGATGAAGTAGATCCAGTCCGACGTAGCATCCAGAAGTCGGTATATTAGCCAAGTTAAACTTGTTTTTGAACAGGTTACTTTGATAAATACGACTTTTGAATATATTTTATCAATAAAGAGATGCCCAGAGCGGGATTCGAACCAGGTACCTTACGCTTTTATTCGCGCCCCGCTATCTGATTATAACTTATACACCACCGTTTCCTGTCGATACTGTGTAGAATTTCTACTACGTAAAGATAACTGTAGACTTAAAATCGATACGCTTCATACATTGAAGAAACATGGAGAATACTTTTGAGGACGCTAGCCGTGCCCTCTGTATGACAATGTACATCTTGTTTTGTTAGGACGCAAACACATAGAAATACAATGGGCTAAAACTTCAATAGTTTATAATAATAACTCATGAACAGTCTCAGTCAAACCGAGACTGCAATATTTCGTATGTGTCGTGTGCGGCCGTTTCCAAAGGTCCATTATCATACTCTTTTTTTATGACTTGCGTCTTCGTCTAGACAATTCTTTTCCGATTGCAATTGAAAAAAGATGTATGAATTACAGAAACATAATACATATACAGAACAAGCAAAATGTTTACAAAGTTTCACCCATCAAATGAGCAAACATGTTTAGAATGCTCTATTTAGGTTTCTGAAAAATCTTGTTTGATAAAATAGAAACGGTAACTGCAAAAAATATTTTTTTTACATGTAACATGATTGGAACTATTTATTTCAGGAACTAAACGTTCAAGAAAACACTTGGGCTGATTAGAAAGAGTTACATTTTCATGCGAATGTAGAAGAATAACAATATAACACGAGCACGAGCTGATATAATTATATTTGTAAAAGGATCAATCTATCAAGAAGCTAATACTATATAACATTTAATAGAGTTTAATTGATTGTATTTTACCATTTTTTATATTGTTTACATATTTAATTGTCTGCTCATTGCTATGATATTTGAGATAATTCCAAAACAGAGTCATTTGTTTGTAAATACAAAAAATTATGGTATATACACATGTCAGTAAAAGTCAAACTTGTTATTTTTTATGGAAACTTCGTTAACCTTACCATAAAGGCAAAGCAATTACAATACGCCTTTCAGTTTTACGTGTAAACTAGGATAATATGTGTGCTTAGCATACGTTAGCGCTTTACATCAAGAGACTGGCCTTCTTCGATATTGTTGAAATATTTTAAAAAAACTAACCCGCCAAATAACGGAAAAAACTATACTACAAATAAGTATAAAAATCGAACAGGAAAAGCAGCTTTCAGAGAACACAGTAAACCCAAAACACGCAAAACAACAAACAAGAATGGCAAATAATGTTAATAAGGAAAAAAAGCATATCGCAAACACAAAAAGGGTTGCCAATAGGGCTACCGCCTTGGAACGGTCAGTGGCAAAAAAGGCTGCTGTGGGTTTAATATAGTATAGGATATAGTATAGGATATAGGATGTAGTTTTGTTTACACTGTCTTGTCTATTTGGGCGCTGAAGACAGGATAATAGCGAGAATTGTGCGCATAAAAAATCGATTCAAGCTAACCAGTAGGCCTTATTGCCTACTGACCGTTCCAAGTCGGTAACCCTGTCTTCACCACCCTTTCTGTTGTTTTTTGTCTCTTTCGTTGTAGTTTCAAGTCCTTGTTTGCAATACAGTGCGGACCTACGATGCCGTTGCGTTCGGACGCTGTCGTTTCTATAGGACCCTATATATCATTAAACCAGGTCCTAGGGTGCACCAAACCTCACACCTACCCTACTGTCAACCCAATAAAAGGGGATAGTGAAAATAAAAACTGTTTCTGAAATCTCTATCCAGGTGTTCAGGTCATATAATAATGTACATATGCCGACTAAAATTGTGGGTTTATTCGCGAGTTGTGACAAACCCGGTATTGAATATGCGTAAAATGAATAATGAGTTGGCAACTCTTAATTTGACGCTGAAGTTTTGGGGTTTGGCCCGGATGGTTAAAGCCGTTTATATTGTATCTATAGAGTTTGGATTGTCAAAATAAGTGAGTTATAATATATACCTCGTTGTCAGCAGGTTTATAAACGGTGTACATATGTTGTAAAATGTGGCTGTTTATTTTTCGGGATAGCTAGTATAAGTAAATATGTAAAATCCCGTCACCTGTTAGGTTGGTTATTATTTATATATTTTCCCCGCTGAGTCTAATATATTGGCGTTCGAGACTTCTAGAATTGGTCCGTGTACATTTGGGGTGTACTTTAGGTAAAGTGGATAGAGATGGTGATAGTTACTTTCATTATTGACAGCAATGTAAGGTCATTCTGCAATGAAGTTGATTATTAATTAGCTCTCGCTGAAATTTAATAAAGGTTGGTATGGAAAAAGCATTATATACAGCATAATATTGTTTGCTTGCTCGTATGTACTGAATATTTTCTGGTGCACCCATATTCAAATGAAATTTGCCCAATCGAGAAGTACATGCTAAAAACTGTGTTGACATCTCAGCGGGAGCTTTTCTGGGGAACTTATTGTGGAATTCTATTAGTCATGTTACCGAAGTTGTGATATAGTTCAAAACTGGGTAGCCAATATTGAAGTTTATTGTGGGGATGTTGTTTGTTTTGGTGCGTGTATTTGGTTTTCCTTGAATGATACATTTCCTGTTCGACTTTTGAGGATGGTCGGCTACATAAAGCCAATAAACCCAGTACTTTAAATAAGCCAGCAGACATACTTTGAAGCGGAGAAAGCTTTCGCATTTCGAAGAGATCTCATCACATTCATAATAACGTATATATATTCATTGCTTTGCATTAATATACTCGTATCGCAGTGTGTATGAAGCATGTATGAGAGCGATAGGCAACTAGACCTGGAACCATTAGGTAATATAAGTAGATTAATGAGTGAGTTACATGAGGCATTGTGAGTGGTAGCGGACTGTTATGTCATGAAGGTGTATCTGCATTTGTTATACATGTATACTTACTCCATTTGCACCGAAAATGGCATCAAAATAGTGCATATATTATGATGCATGATGCAAGTTTTGGGATAGTGGTAGATCAATTAGTCACAAATTTTTAAAAATTGGGGTTATTTCCAGGATATGTTCAGGTTTGATTTTGTATTAAAAAGCAGGTCAACCAACACTATGCATGTCAGTTTTATGCTACATTCGCCGGTTCTGTAGCATTACAGCATATACATGTATCTACAGATATATGAACACAAACTGTTATCTAGTTCCATTAAGGCTTAGTTTACAATCCACTGTTTGTAAATAGCAAACGTATGCAGAGAGCTACGTCCAGAAAAAAGAGCACTATTATTTTCGGGTTTACATTGTTTATAAGGAGTAGCACATACAAAGACGAGACTGGCTTTGTAATGAGCCAAACGTTATCGCTCTCAAATACATGTTGTTCCATGATGTAATGCGTTTGTAATAAAATACCTGCATCACAATATAGGTCCGACAAGCCATCCCTTATCTAACAACACTTTAGTTTTAAAGTCAATTTTTTAAATTATAGATACAAGCATTAACTTTTATAATGCTAACCCCTCTTTACTTCCTCCGAGACCTAGGTTTTCCTTTCGAAATTTAAAATCGGGAATTCAAGAATTTCATAATAAATTTGTTTTAGTCCCTGCTGATAAAGCAGCTAATAATGTAATTATTGTTTGACGCCTACATTACGTCAATGTTTTATCCCTGGAACTCGTTAGCACTAATTCGTTTACTCCAGTTCATTCTACTGAGGATGATATTGTTTCCACACATATCACTCGGTACACTACTTTCAAGGCTGGGGTAGACGAAAAGCAGAACAAACTGCTAACTATGTATTGGATTCTTAAATTACATAAAAATCCGTTTATTTCGAATTATAGTGCCTGCACCACCACAAACATCTCCAAGCTTTTAACTTCTTGTCTTACTGCCGTTACAGATCACGTTAAACAATATTGTGATAAAACTTATGAAACTCTGGGATTAATTTGTTTTGGTCTATTAAAATTTCAGGAGACGTTCTTGATAAAATTTGCAATAAACGTCAAGTTTCATCTATTAGCGAGCACAGCTAGCGAGAAGTGCCGAAGGCACATCGAGCGCAAGCGAACTTAATGGTAACGGGAGAAAAAAAAAAGAAAAAAAAAAAAGAAAAAAAAAAAGAAGATAATTGCTAATCTATGTGTCTCGATTTTGATGGTAAATCGTCGTTGTCACGCTTTAAGTATTTCTAACGCAGACACCGGCTCCCACTATAGGAGTTTTAGTTTCGAAATTCTGATTTGTTTACTTTAAAACAGTTTTCTGTGCAACGTTTCCGTTATGACTGGTTAGAGTAGAGTTTCAGAAATAATTTGAAAGTCTCTCCGACTCCTTCACAAAGTCCTGTAAAATATGTGCAGCAGACTATTTAAAGAGTTCAAATGCGAAACTAAGGCTTTCTAGAAAATATGTGGTTTTCGTGGGAAATTTCAAAATGACAACAAATGCAGGAATATGCTGAACATATCAACAATTGCAGAGCGCACAATGATTAAACAACACTAGCAGCATATGTGAGTTATTCATTTATTTTTTTTTTTTATTTGTAAACACTCGGTATGAAGGTTAAATTGTCTTGGCCGGAAATTTTCCACATTATGCAAATTAGCGCGTGTTAAAATCAGTGACGTAACAGTAGTAAATATTGACATTATTTGCAGACTACTAGTGACAACTCAGGTAATTTCTGGAAGACTCGGATTGCTTTTACTTTGTACTAACACTTTTGTGAGTTGATGCTGAGCTAGTTTAAATGATTAATTGTGGACAAATCGATTATAATTTTCACTTCGTACGAACACTTTTGTGGGTTTATGTTGAGCAAGTTTTTACTTCATCTTGAACTTTCCATCACTCATGTAAATATTCACCGTTGTGCGAAGATGTTCCAGAGGAACCCAGCACAGTACTGGAAGAATAAGAAGATTAAATGATTAATTATTTATGACAAACAACCCTCGCCACGAACGGAATGCGTTTCTTCAGTCTACCCTAAAATAATCTCGGATAGATTTTGGTAATTGGTCGGAATGTCGGCAGATCGGCCCGATGTATCCGTTATCTGTCATAGACATCGGGCCATTATGCAGACTGCCGCTCTGTTACTGATATCAGTAATAGAGCGGCAAGGCCCGATGTCTATCCGTTATCTGTATATAGGAAACATATCGGTCCGATATTGGCTTGCTGACTGGGTTTGAGTGTTTTTTTTATGATTTGCTGAAAAGATATCGGTCAGATGTTGGCTAAATGTTGGATATGCCGCCGTCAGGCCGACGTAGAGCCGATTAATTCAATATTTTCCATTTTTTGAATTTTTTCTTTGTATGTCATGCGAAATTGATTGTTCAATGCATTAATCTGAATGAATATAGCACATTTCTTCTAATGTCTATTATTATATCTCGGGCCAACGTCAGGCCGACATAGTTTGCATCAGTTGATACCATATATCGGGCCGCTGTCAGTCCGATATAACACGCCATAAATCCATAAATGGAGGTAATGACATGTCATTTTGAATATTGTATATTTATTGTTAATGTAAAAAGATATTCCTCGCTAATGACATTTTTTACATTGCAAAATGATGCTACCTATATGCCTACATTCACAAGAGTTTTATTTATTGCTAATGAATATTTTTCCAGTCGAGCTAATTGAGATAAGCACCTAAAAAAAGATATATATAAGGTAGTGAGTATTCATTAAATTGATTTGATAAAAAAAATCGGACGGAGTTAAACGCCCGATAACCTTGTATGTTGCAAAACATATACCTGTATTTTGGATTGGTAATCCGATGCTCTAGCTACGTACTGTGCTAGCTGGATGGTGACAATAGAACGTATTTGATGTTTATCTGTCATAATGGGCCCACTTAGGGTCGAAACTATATCGGATACATATTGGATAGATAACCGATAAACTAAAAGGATGTCTAACCGATGATGGATAGTAAACTAAAACGATATCTAACCGATATTGGACCGATGTGTAGCCGACAAGATATCGGTCCGACTTGAAGCCGATGGGCACGTCGATCTCAGGCCGATATCGTTTGCGATACTGGTCATATATAAACAAATATGGGGCCGATGAAGGCTAGATATAGGATTGCTGGCTGGGTCCTCACCCCCTAGATTTGTTCATTTCAAAATACCTCTCCCCCCCCCCCCCCCCCCCCACACACACACACCGAACGACCCACAAAACACACACACACATGTGTGTACTACGGTGTGGTATTCCAGTGTGGCAGCACTATAGACTGTAGATAGATACATTACACTAAACACAATCATAAGTCCAGATTATATTGTGCCCATACAGGTGGGTGTCCTATCCTTTAAAATATGGCGGATGGTCTGGTTCTCAGATAGTGATTTTTAAGTCATATCTGTGGTATGATAAAAATGACCTCATTATAGAATTTAAAAACCGGAATTGTTTGTATTTGTTTTATGACATAATTATAGACCAGTGGTACGATTCACCGGAACACAACAGACCAGAACAGAGATGAAACACCAGGATGTACTGGAACTGCTTTTTCAGTGAAAAGCAAAAATGAGATATACACTACAGAAGGGCTGCACACTGAACATCTTCAAGAAAAGAGTCATCTATCCTTTGTTTATATTTAAAAGGTTGTCTGTGACTGATAGTTGCATTATTCTGTCAGGCATTTACAACCAGCATTGGATGGAGACACTAGCATCTTTTAGGAGTGGCCCATTGGGTCAGTCACACACAGATTGGATTTATTCAAACCCATACACTGAAGTGAATGCAACTTGCCATCTTGTACAGACGGTTCTTATTCAAGGTAAGATCAGGACAGATGGACTGTGGTGTTAAAATTAAAACAATTACCCCTTTCTCTCATCTATTTGTGAATCATATTTAGTGTTATCGGCTAAATACACAGGTCACAGTTTGGATATATTTAGCATGTTTAGGAATAAATAATAACATAGAAAATATCAACATTTCTGGCAAAAAGAAAAAGAAATGTAAAAAAGCAATTGGAACAATGTATGTATATGTATAAAGTAAACAATCTTTCAGTTTAGTTATATCACGACAGTGTATACTTGAAGCAGTGAGGTAAATGCTGAATTTGGCAGTTTAATTTTTTTCAAGCTAGTCTAAAACTTTTTTATCTAAAATTATACTGAGTTGCAAAAGAAAGTTGTGAAAGAAAGTGTGCAATGAGGTTTTTTTAATGATTTATTCATTCTTCTTATTATTATTGAGGCCCCCAGGAAGATGGAAGGGGTACATCTTCCTTTGTTCCCTGAAAATATGAGTCAGTGTTCCCTTGTTCCCCACAACTATTTTGCTTTGTTTCCCAAAATTATTTGTCCAATGTTCCCCTGTTCTCTAAAAGTATTTTTAATGTTTAAAAGATTTGCTAATGTTCCCCAAAATTAATTCTGGCGTACAGTACACTGTCATCACAAAAATATTGTTTAAAATGTTAACTTTTTGTGATTTTTTTTTAAATATTAAAACTAGATGTTAGAATTTTATTTCCTGTAAAGTCATGTTCCATTGTTCCCTAACCTAAACATATGTGTCAATGTTCTCTTTTCCCCTGAAAATAACAGCCATTGTTCCCTTGTTCACCAAATATAAATGGCCATTTCCCCCAAAACCCCTGAGAGGACCTCATTATTGTGTTGCTTTCAATTGTATTGTTCTTTCATTGAGTTTTATCTGTTTAAAATTTACTATCACATTTTCTGTGCTCGCCTCAAGGCTTTACCTTAGTTCATATTAGCACTTATGACTTCTCTACACTATATACAGAGAAATATAACAACCTTACCATACCACCTTATCAAAGACAAGCTTATTGGTCTTATTAAACAAGAAGGCCAAGATGGCCCTAAATCGATCACTGAGTACTGGCACATTATCAAATTTCTTCGAAATTTTATGGTCATATACAATCTGTGCAAGTTTGGTCAAGAAATGTGGACTCTGTTGTGTATAACAACATTGATATAAAGACACTGACAAAATGATATATAGGGTCCTATAGAAACCATAGCGTCCGATCGCAATGGCATCGTAGGTCCGCACAAAGTTTGGTAAATATCAAATACAAAATGAAGGTGCTAGAGTGTAACACCTCGGGCACCCAGGGCTAAATGTAATATATGAGAGCTTTGTGGTTTCAGATAAGATTTTTTAAGTTTTTCCCTATACAAGTCTATGTAAAACATGACCCCTGGGTAGGGCCAAATGTGACCCCACGGTCACCATTTGAACAAACTTGGTAAAGGACCATAAGAGTATAGTAAATGCAAAATATTAAACCTATGGCTCTTGTAGTTCCAGAGAAGAAGACTTTAATGTGTTTCCTATATACGTCTATGTAAAACTGTGACCCCCGGGGCGCGGCCAAATTTGACACCAGGGTCACCATTTGAACAAACTTGGTAGAGGACTATAAGCTTATAGCAAATGCAAAATATTAAAGCTATGGCTCTAGCAGTTCCAGAGAAGAAGATTTTTTAAGGTTTTCCCTATTTAAGCCTATGTAAACTGTGACCCCCGGGGCGGGGCCAAATGTGACCCCAGGGTCACCATTTGAATAAAATTGGTAGAGGACCATAAGCTTATAGCAAATGCAAAATATTAAACCTCTGGCTCTTGCAGTTTCAGAGAAGAAGATTTTTTAAATTTTTCCCTATACATGTCTTCGTAAAACATGTGACCCTTGAGGCGGGGCCAAATATGACCCCATGGTCACCACTTGAACAAACTTGGTAAAGGACGATAATCTTAAAAATGCAAAATATCAAACCTTCTTGTAGTTTCCGAGAAGAAGATTTTTAAAAAAAAATCCTATATAAGTGTATGTAAAACTGTGACCCTCGGGCGGAGACAAATTTGACCCCAGGGTCACCATTTGAACAAACTTAGTAGAGGACCATAAGCTGATGCTACCTGTAATACATGAGAGTTCTGTGCCATGTGGTTCCAGAGAAGAAGGTTTTTTCAGTTGTTCCCTATACAAGCCTATGTAAAACTGTGACCCCCGGAGTGGGGTCAAATGTGACCCCTGGGTCACCATTTGAAAAAATTTGGTAGAGGACCATAAGCTTATAGCAAATGCAAAATATTAAACCTCTGACTCTTGCAGTTTCAGAGAAGAAGATTTTTTAAGTTTTTCCCTATACATGTCTATGCAAAACATGTGACCCTTTGGGCGGAGTCAAATGTGACCCGAGGGTCACCATTTGAACAAACTTGGTAAAGGGCCATACGTTTATAGTAAATGCAAAATTTAAAATCTCTGGCTCTTGTAGTTTCCGAGAAGAAGATTTTTTTATTTTTTTCCCTATATAAGTCTATGTAAAACTGTGACCCCCGGGGTGGGGACAAATTTGACCCCAGGGTCACCATTTGAACAAACTTAGTAGAGGACCATAAGCTGATGCTACATGTAATACATAAGAGCTCTGTGCCTTGTGGTTTCAGAGCAGAAGATTTTTAAATGTTTTTTCCTATATGTCTATATGAAAAACATGCAAAATCTCAATATACAAACTTTGGATCCCCGCGGCACAGCCATTTTTTACCCCGGGGACTTCATTTGAACAAACTTGATAGTCTAGTAGTTAGCAATCATTTTAAAAGAAAAACTGTTGAAATCTGTCCAGCGGTTCTGGAGAAGAAGATTTTTTAAGGTTTCTTTTATATATGGTAATGGCGGCCATCTTGGATGTCTCGCTGACCTAATTTTAACAAATCTAGAAAGCAGTTATCCAAAATTATTCATGTGAAGTTTGGTCAAAATTAGCCAAGCGGTTTCTGAGGAGAAGTCGTTTGAAGAAAAGTTAACGACGACGGACGACGGATGACGGACGATGGACGCAGAGTGATCCCAATAGCTCACCTTTGAGCTTTCGGCTCAGGGGAGCTATAAAGGAAAATATACAGCTGTTTTTACCGTTATAATGACTATACAGGGTACATAAAAAGGGAAAACGACAATTTGTCTGACCTATATCATGACAATACTGGATAGGTAAAAGGGGAAAACACATTTGCTCTTACCTTTATAATGATTATACTGGACACATAAAAAGGGAAAATCACATTTATACTTAACTTTATAATGACTATATTGGATACATAAAAACGGAAAACCACAATTGTTCTTACCTTTATACTGACTATATATACTGGATACATAAAAAGGGGAAACCACATTTGGTATTATCTTTACAATGACTTTATTGGATACATAAAAAGGAAAACCTACAGCTGTTTTTACCGTTGTAATGACTATACTGAGTACATAAAAAGGGAACACAACAGTTCTGGGTACATAAAAAGGGAACACAACAGTTCTGGGTACATAAAAAGGGAAAACCTCGTTTATTTTTACCTTTATAATGACTGTTATTACGGGTAAAATATAACAAGAAAGGACGTAAAACAAGCAACAACTATTGTTGTTTTTATAATATAATCAACAGATTTAATCCCTTTAATCTGAATTGTAAAGTGTCCTTTTAATCAAAGTTGTCAAGTGTCCCTTTAATCCAATTTCACTTCAAGTCTTTACTGGTGTAATTCACTATAGTCCAAATAATGCAATAATTCAATATGTCACTAGATGAGCACAATAATATTTTTATCCTCTCACAATCAATTTTAATTCACACCATCCAATATTTTGTAAATTCTCAATTAAAATAATGAATAATAAAATATTCAAACTTTGACTTATACCGAAAAACCCTGCAAGTTTTACTAAGGCCAGCTTTATATACTAACATTGAACATTCTAGATTAAAGAATGTTCTGTAACAATCTACACATTTCGGTATGTAAACAATAAGTTAGAAATTATTAGAAGTATGGTCTAAACATAGTACACACAAGTATACACTCCAGCTATTTATATATGTACTATTAATAGAACTATCTTCACAGCCAGAATCAATAAACATGTACTCTTATATAGCATTATGTACATGATGGTAACACTATACTGAATACATACAAAGGGAAATCCACATTTGTTCTTACCTTTATAATGGCTCTACTGCATACATAAGAAGGGAAAACCACATTTGTTCTGACCTTTATAATGACTATACTGGATAGAAAAAAGAGGAAACACATTTGTTCTTACCTTCATAATGACCATATTGGATGCACAAAAAGAGAAATAGGATAGCCCCGAGCACGGGGCCTGTCAAAATCTGGTTGTGGCTTGTCCGTTTTTAAAACCACTGTTGTTCTTACCTTTATAATGACAATACTGGATGCATAAGAAGGGAAAACCATATTTGTTCTGACCTTTATAATGACTATACTAGATAGATGAAAGGTAAATCATATTTATACTTCCCATAATAATAACTATACTGGATACATAAAAAGGGAAAACCACATTTGGTCTTACCTTTAGAATGACTATATTGAATACATAAAAACGAAAAACCACGTTTTCTTTACTTTCATAAAGACTATACTGGATAGATAAAAAGGGAAAAACAAATGTAGTGGATAGAAACAAAGAGAAAACCACATTTGTTCTTACCTTTATAATGACTATACTGGACAGAAAAAAACAGAAAACCACATTTGCTCGTACTTTCATAATGACTATACAGGATAGAAAAAAGAGATATTCTTAACTTTATAATGACTATACTGGATAGAATAAAAGAGAAAACCACATTTGTTCTTACCTTCATAATGACTATACTGGATAGAAAAATAAAGAAAACCACAAATATACTTACCTTCATAATGACTAAACTGGATAGAAAAAAAAGAGAAAACCACATTTGTTCTTACCGTCATAATGACTATACTGGATAGGAAAATAGAGAAAACCGCATTTGAACTTATCTCGATGCATAAAAACGGAAAACCACAGTCAGTTGTTGTTACTTTTATAATGACTGTACTGGATACATAAAAAGGGAAAACCACAGTGGTTCAAAATTATGTTTATAATGACTGCACTGAATAGATAAAAATGGAAAGCCGCAGTTGGTCGTTTTTCTAGATCTTGTAGTCTGTCACGTCAATGGCGAATAGCCGTTGAAAATGCGGATCCTACGAAATATTGTTGTTATTTTCGTCTTCTAAATATATTGTTTTTCTTCTGATTAGCGTTCATGCAGCAAAAAACAGTGTTTTTTTTTTAATAGCATGCACTAGTCAGAAATATAAACGGACAGTCGGTCCAGAAACAGTGAAATGTTTACTGGTCCGACAAATAAATAACCGGACATGTCCGTCGAACCGAGACTTTTCGGAATGTCTGTTAAATGTAGTCGTGTTGAGGACTTTAATATTCGTAATATTTGTATTACTATACTCAGTTGCAAAAGGAAGTGGACACTGAGTTTTGTCTAGATTTAATTGTATAAAGTTTTTTTACAATTAAATTGACAAATTCAAAATGAATATGCAATGTACCAAAGATGTTATCATTCCATTGCCAATATTATGTTGTCATTTGTTTTTCAATATGTCGAATCATTAAGAGACTGTCGCTTGATAGGGAGAATAGGGTGTAAAGTAAAACTGTTAAAATGTCCAGTTTCTTTTGCAACTGAGTATATATAAAAAGCTACTCTAGCAGTTACTTTAAACTTCGAAAAACGTTTTCAAAATGTATTATCATACCCTGATCTACCTTTAAAATATCAATGTAGTTTAAGAACTCTTCTGCGACCAGGACTATCACATCCTGACTTTTATGGTGATGTGATTTACAAACTTCGTCAGATCCTTGGTTATAATCACTTTCATACTATCTTTGTTAAACTTGTTAAAAAGTTTATAAAAAATAAGTTATGACCCTATCATTTTGCAACGCACTGCATGTTTAGTGGATGACCCATTTACAGTTCGTCATTATGCTTTCCTCTTTGATTGTGCGATGACCGGACAGGCTGTGATCTCTATGATGACGTCTACCTAAATCCTTATAGGACGATCGCGGTTGATGTTTGTCTTTAATCGTGTCTAGTCGTACAATTTGCGGTTTGTTCTCGTGTTGCTCTGGCTTCTGTCAAGTCATTGAGTACTTACTTTGTGGATTTCTAGGCTTTAGCTTTTTTATATTATACATACATGATCATTTATGTGTTCTACTTATATTTGCTATTAATGCCGCCTTGTTTGTTAGATATTATAGCCTGACGAGAATATCCTTATTTACACTGCCTCGTTTATTAGGATGACAATACGGTAAGAGTGCCCTAGAACCTGGCTTTAACCCCCAGCCCCATAATCTGCCACTGACCGTTCCAATGTGGTAGCCCTTTTGTTAACCCTTTTTATGTTTGTATATGTTTAACATGGTGGCATGCGTTAAAACGACTGAATACTAATGGGATGAATAATTCGAACGGATATTTGAAGCGCCGAAACTGAAAGTTGTCGTGGAAGCTTTGAATTTCGACAATTTCACGAGCGAACGTATATTTTACCCGCAGGCGTCCATAAAGATTCCAGAACGAGTATTTTTGTAACAAGACTCCCGATTGGACGAAGTAGCTTCCTCGTCAAATCGGATGTCTTGTTACAAAAAAAACTCGTTCTGGAATCGTTATGGACTGCTGCGGGTAAAATTTATTTTAAGGTACATAGGAGTCCAGAAACCTGACCTACTCATATTATCGAATAGATTCGTGTGGTTATTTAACGTGTTCAGAGGATAGCCTCCGATACGCGGTACCGTCCAGTTTACATACATGTATAGGAGGACATGGTGTCCGCGCCGGCCATATTGTCCGCGGAGACGGCCATGTTCGTTTCCACAGTGACGTCATTCAACTGTTGACGTTATTAACGCCATTGTGGATAATTATGACTTTTATCTTTCGACTTTTCGCCCTGAAAATTTCACTTCACAACTAGAAAACTTGAAGTTTTAGCTCAATAATTTTCAAATTCATCTGATTAGTATCTCGTTACTTTCACTATTCGGACTACAATTTACACGAAAAGTCAACAATTTTAATTTTAGTTTTCAACCTTTTGCGTGATAGTGCGAAACCTATAGTGTTATAAAGTTCACCGGCTAAATAATGCCACGGTGGAGAGTCAAAAATTACACTTTCGCCGATATCAAGTTCCAAGATGGCGTTTTTTAGAAAATGTATTTCTGACTTGTGATTAAAATTGTATTGCAAATACAATTATCTACATTTTAACAACAAACAAGCCTAGTTTTAATGAAAAATATCTCTCCAGGCCATCATGTAAAGACTTCAAAAACCTGAAACTCCAAATTACAGCTTTCCGAGGCAAAATACATGCGAAAAAGAACACACATTTTAAAACACCTTGAAGTATTTTTTTCAGAGCTATAGTCACTCCAAAAAGTAAAATACTGTTTTGGTAAGAATCCGAAAGAAATCGGCATATGGCATATAAGAAAAGAAAATTCCGATCTTTGTTGACACCGTGATCAAACTGCATTCATTCGGCACCCCATACATGCATTCTACTTTCACTTTCAAAACTTTTAAGTTGATAAATAAAATAAATCATCATACAACCATGCAAAAGGTTCTTAACAGTTCTTAGCTCTCACAAACAAGTCAATCAAGTCATTTAAGCCAGAAAAACAGGCCTTAAATAGCTCAAAAGTACCTTTTATCACATTTTTTTAAGGGATCATATATAGTGCGGAACTCCTTTCGACTACACCAGGCACTACGGCAGGCATCAATACCATGATGATTTACTTCCTGTATGCCTTGAGATAATATTGATATCAGGTAAGTTTGTATCAGATCAGACTACACCAATTACCAACCAATCAGCGGGCAGGGAAAAAGTTCCAGGTAAATGCGGAGCTATTACACAGAATCTCTTCATTTTGATTGGTTGACAAGGTAAACAAACCAAAATAAATGCTAAAAAATAAAAATTCAACTTTTAAAGAGTACTTATAAAGGTTAAATCATACATTTGTGCAATGTATTCATAATGTGAAGCATAATCCAAAAAAATAAGTATATTTTACATTTTCCTCATGTTTCTACATGCAAGTAGGTGGGTCAGGACCATCCGACCCAAACATCTTTTTCAAAACATACTCAACGTACGGCTTACGTATGTTTTTTTGAAAAAAATAAGATAGGTCTTTCAAAACAAGTAATAAAAAATATAGCTTCCTATATTAGGGAACTCAGTACAGAGCTTAGAGCTATAAGGTAGGCATATGGAAAATGAATTGGTGTAGTATGACCATCACCCGCCATGTAGGTAACATTTAGACCGTATATGACTCCGGATAAATCATCCTACTGAAATTGTATCCTACCACGAAAAACCTAAACTTAATATTAAAAAATTCTACTTTTCGCGCTTATAGTTTACAGGTTCGGAGCGAAAAGTTGTAACTATACTTGATAATTATCAGATGAGTTTAATAATTATCCTGACTTTAAGTTTTCTAGTTATCGCGTGAAATCTCCAGGATGAAAAGTCGAAATATAGTAGTAAATTTCAACTTTTCGTGTGAACATCAGGTCGAAAAGTTGATGGCACTAAAGGATTCCGTACGGGAAAGATATAGAGATTATTTATCTGCTGGGATCGATTATAGGGAAATCCTTCACGAGATGATATGCGTGTGATTCTTTTCACGAACGGGAGTGAGTGAAAAAACAACAACACGCCTACCATCGAGTGAAGGATTTCCATATAATCGATCACAACAGTTAAATAATCTATTTATTACAATTTTGATCAGAATTATACACTTTATTTAGCATTATCGGTGGATGACGTCGACGTCACCAACACGTTATTGACGTCATGACTCAACGACAAGAATGAGTGAAAAAACAACACACGCCTACCAACAAGTGAAGGATTTCCATATAATCGATCACAACAGTTAAATAATCTTTTTATTACAATTTTAATCAGAATTATACGCTTTATTTAGCGTTATCGGTGGATGACGTCGACGTCACCAACACGTTATTGACGTCATGACTCAACGACACAGTTAGTTATTTTTGCGTTCGGAGTTAGTTATTAATATTTAGCGATTATGAATATTCTTTCACTGATAAATCCCAATATTTCACCCTAAAAAATGTAATAAAAAAGTCATAATTATCCTTAATGACGTTAATAACGTCAATAGCTGAATGACGTCACTGTGTAAGAGAACATGGCAAACGTTAGTAATTGGCAACGTCAACCACACAATGACAATGATTTGCATGAAAAATAATCAATCATGGCTATCCGGTTCAGATAGAGAATTCCAACCCTCGGTATAGCTCGGCTAAACCTCGATTCCAATAAAGTCAATTATACATCGTGTTGGAATCCCGATAAAAACAAATTATACTTCCCGATATTCACCGGATACCCATGAATGATTTGTAAATATATCATGCAGTTACTGTACAACCGGAAATTGCAAAACTGTTATAGATGTTAGCGGACGTATTTTTTATATATCCAAAGCTTTCGTTCGTATCTGGCACGCAGCTTTAATTTTTAAACTACGACAATATGGCATTTCAGCCAACCTTATTAACTGGATAAATAATTATATAACTGATTGTTAACAAAGAGTTTTCGTTGGTTCTTCTTTTTTTGAAATAAAATTTCCAAATGCCGGCGTACCCCAAGGCTCTGTCCTAAGACCATTATCGTTTTTAATTGATATAAACGACATAGCTGATTCATTCCTTAGTACGACAAGGCTATTTGCTGTTGACAGTTCTATTGCCATATCTACATCCGACATAGATTATATGGAAACTACAATTAATGACGACCTGCGTAAAATACCGAATTGGTCAATGCAATGGCTAGTAACATTTAATCCATCTAAAACTGAAGTCATCTTCTTTTCACTTGCAACCAGAAACCGTCCGTATTTGATATTTGCAAATACTCAACTTAACTGTGTTGACCATCATAAACATCTAGGAGTAACCCTTAGTCATGATGGGTCCTGGCATCAACATATTTCAAATATTGTAACATCTGCGTCTAAGGTACTAGGTTCAATGAAATTAATGAAATCTAAATTAAAACGTCAAACGCTTAATCAAATATATAAATCTTACCTTCGTCCTATTTTAGAATACGCGGCTATAGTATGGGATAGTTGTACGAATTATGAAAAAGATAATTTAGAAAAAATACAATATGAAGCCGGGCGAATAGATACTGGTCAGGACTCGTTCTGTCTCTATACAAACATTGTTAACTGAAATTGGTTGGGTCTCTCTGTCCAATAGAAGACACATCTAAAAGTTGATATTTATCTATAAGTTTAAAAATGGAGATTTACCGAGTTACTTGAATGAATTATTCCCTACAACTATTTCGGAATCGAATCCTTAAAACTTGAGAAACAGTTCCAACTCGCGAAGCACCATCCCTTTCGAGTTTTAAAACTAGACTTAAAAAATACAATAGTAACCCAATACTACATATTGGGTGATGTTCTACATGCGCGTTTGCGAAACAATTGCAACAATTTAAACGCTGTTCTCTATCTTAATCATTTGAGGGATAATTCCAATTGTATATGTGGTGATGGTGTTAAAGATGTTGAGCATTATTTGTTTAGATGTGTAATTTTCAGAAATTAAAGACGGCAATTATTTTTAGTCACTCGAATATTTCATCCTTTAAGTACTCGCAAACTTGTATACGGCATCGACCAACTAACGGACGAGGAAAATCATATTCTATTTACTAAAGTTCAAAACTATATTAAAGATGTTGATGCACTATTTTCAAACAGGATTTATTTAAAAGGGCTCTGAAAAACTTGGAAAAAGCTGAAAGAATTATCAAAATGTCATGAAAAATAAAGGAGATGTGACCTATTGAAAAGTTGCAAAGAACATAAATGGAGGCGGCCATCTTTGAACGATGACGTCATCGCGCCGTTTTACCATATATGGCATATTGACAAAATGTATTTTAAAGCAAAGAAAACCACTGCAAATTGATTAAAAATAAATATACAGGTGTAACATGTATACATTTTAGTATTATTTTTCATTTGCAGTGAATTTCTTTGCATTAAAATACATTTTATCAATATGCCATATATGGCAAAAAGGCGCGATGACGTCATCGTTCAAAGATGGCCGCCTCAATATATGTTTCTTTGCAAATTTTCAATAGGTCATATCTTCTTTATTTTTCATGGCATTTTGATAATTCTTTCAGCTTTTTTCGATTTTTTCAGAGCCCTTTGAAATAAAATGTGTTTTAAAATAGTGCATCAACCCCTTTAAAAACACTAAACGATTCCAAAATCCATAACTTTGTATCGATATACCGTTGTATTTTGTCTGTATCAACTGTCGCTATGTTTCTATGAGCCTGAATGGGGATATGGGGTGTTATTTCGGTGGAGATTCGTTGTGGTAGAACGGCAAGGCAGAGTTTAAATTTTAGGATTTTTTCCCCTTCGTTTTGCCTTATCAAGTTCATATTTAAATGTATTGCTACAATTTCAAACCGATAATAACGTACACTTTTTTGCACCACACTGGAGAGAACTGTAACTTATGTTGTAATAACTTATAGTTCAATCCATTTGCCACCCAAGAAACAACTATAAGCAAAGTTTGAAAGGTCTAGTGCATACAGTTTGTGAAAAAGTGACCTAAACGCCAAATTTGAAGGTAAAAATTATAAAGTTATCTGCCCTTTGTAACATATCTGCAATAAAATATAAAAATAAACCGGAACCGAGGCTTGCCAAAGTTCCGATCAAAACAGATATACCGAGTGTTAATTCCTATCTTCACCAGGTAAACAAGACAGGTTAGTTTCTTTAATGACAACACAACAAGAAACATGTAACGGAGTACCTTTACATAATCCATGGAATAAGTATAATAGTACTGAGGTGTAAGATTAATATCAGAATCTGGCGAAGATAGGGAATTCCAACCCGAGGTATAAGTGTTGTTATCGGAACCTCGGCAGATTAAATCACTTATACCGAAGGTTGGAATTCCCTATCTGAACCGAATACCAACGATAGATTCTTTTTCTTGCATAGCAGAGACATGTTTTGCATGTTTTCCTGCATACCGGATGTTGGTGCGCGCGTAAATTTTATCTCGACCCTAGGGTGAGATGGAAATATCTAGCCCCGGTAAAATTACGGATTTCCTTGTCCGGTAGGCAAGAATAGCTAGGGTGAGATGGAAATATCTAGCCCCGGTAAAATGAAGGATATCCTTGTCCGGTATGCAAGAAAAGATGATCTTGCATAGCATACCGGACAAGGAAATCCGTCATTTAAAAATAAATAAATAAAGATTGCCATGTGTCCCTTTAACACTGCGACACTATCTTTTTTAGAACTGCAGAAAGTTGTCAGACTGAAAAGAGGCCGCGTGCGTATTCAAGGAATATGCATACGTATGTTCTTGTATTCCTTGTATATTTATTTCTTATACATCGGCGCTTAAATTCCTTCATTAGTCATTAGCACGTCCTTGAGTGTATGATGTCGAGAGATACAGGCACACAAAAAATGGGTTTGTGTTAGATTTGTTTGTTTGGTGTTTTAAGTGATTTTTAGCACATGTTGGGCCATATATGACGGTCGATTATTTTTGTGTGGTCGAGGCAGACCACCTCATTTGTCCTGGGTAGAACCAGTACTTCAACCTCGCTCTATACGCAAGAATCGAGAATAATGCGGTGGTCTGCCTCTACCACACTATAAATCGACCGCCATATATAGCTAAACATGTGTTAAAAATTACGTAAAACACCATTCAAACAAACAAACAAACCTACCAAAGATGCTTTGGGCAGGCTCCCTCAATAAATATATATAACATGCATAGAACAAACAGTGCCGCTTCTCGCGCCTGACAATGACGTTGCTAGCCTCATGGTAAAGTTAACGGACATATTGTCATTGGTGTATGTATTAATGATTTACGTAAAATTCGTTAAATATTAAGAAAGGTTTGAAGCAAAACCATACATGAATCGAGCGCTTTATTCATAATTTGTTGCCGTTAACCCGATTAAGACGTTAGGTGGTTTCGCCACCATGTCAAGGGAAAGTTTATTTATCAACGCTATATATATAGGACAAGCGTAACGGTGTACATTGAAACCGAAGGATTCTACATCCGGTCTTCGTGTCGATGAACCAAATGAGACTGTAATAACTTGTGGCCCGACCCCATTTGTATACTTTGTAAAACAAATATTTCAATAAAATATGTTTAAACCAACCAAATGAGAAAAGAGATATGTATAATAATGTGTAGACAACCAAATGAGAAAGATATGTATGTAATAATGTGTGGATAACCAAATGAGAAAGATATGTATGTAATAATGTGTGGATAACCAAATGAGAAAGATATGTATGTAATAATGTGTGGATAACCAAATGAGAAAGATATGTATGTAATAATGTGTGGATAACCAAATGAGAAAGATATGTATGTAATAATGTGTGGATAACCAAATGAGAAAGATATGTATGTAATAATGTGTGGATAACCAAATGAGAAAGATATGTATGTAATAATGTGTGGATAACCAAATGAGAAAGATATGTATGTAATAATGTGTGGATAACCAAATGAGAAAGATATGTATGTAATAATGTGTGGACAATCAAATGAGAAAAAGAGTTGTGTGTAATAATTTGTGATAACCAAATGAAAAAAGAGATGTATATACTAATATGTGGACAACCAAATACGGAAAGAAATGTTATAATTTGTGGATAACCAAATGAAAAAAGAGATGTCTGTATTAATGTGTGGACAACCAAATACGGAAAGAGATGTAATAATTTCTGGATAACCAAATTAGAAAAGAGATGTATGTAATAATGTGATGACAACCAAATGAGAAAATGTATGTAATAATTTGTAGACAACCAAATGAGAAAATATATGTATGTAATAATGTGTGGACAACCAAATGAGAATAGAGATGTATGTAATAATTTGTGGATAACCAAATGAGAAAAGAGATGTATGTTATCATTTGCGGACAACCAAATGTAATAATTTGTGGATAACCAAATGAGAAATGAGATGTATGTAATACTTTGTGGACAACCAAATGAGAAAATAGATGAATGTAATAATTTGAGGACAACCAAATGAGAAAATAGATGTATGTAATAATTTGTGGACAACCAAAGAACTTGTTGCCCGACCTCATTTGCATACTTTGTAAAACAAACAATCAATAAAACATGTTTAAACCAACCAAATGAGAAGGGAGATGTGTATAATAATGTGTGGATAACCAAATAAGGAAAGATATGTATGTAATAATTTGTGGACAACCACAAAATTACACTTTATAGCAATCACCCACCTATGCTTTTGAAAAATATATTGGAAAGTCGGCTTGCTTTGCTCTATATTGCATGCAAATCCGTATTGTAATAAAGTAAATATAAAAGAACACTTTAGCTCGAAGCGACTCGTAATCCCACATCCTGTTTACAAGGCGCATCCACATATGCTTAAGGTGAAAAACAACTTTGACAGGATTATTTGAGATTTTAATTGATAGCATTTATCAAGATAACGTACATTGCAAGCTTTATTGTAAAATTAGATTTAAACTGGTGAGTTCTAATAACTGTTTAATTCACTTTCAATTGCCCTTATTAAAACCACTTTATTTACATCATTTTAGTTGTGAGACAATTTTTATGTTTCATATAGGTTAATGAGATGCGGTACTACACGTCTGACGTAAAATAAGTAGAAGTTTCTAAGATATCAAACGTTGAATCTTTATATTATTGAAGGGGACATAATCCTTAATAGCGTTTCCCATGTAGAAACAGCATTGGAGACATATTCGGTTAGTACTGCTTTTGTGTGATAAAATGATTGCAGTGATGTATATTTTTGAATTGAATTAGATTCGGTTTTAAAGCGCACCAACACATGAACGTTTATATTGCGCCTAACAGGAATGAACGTCACAGGCTTATCCTCCATTTACATCAAGATAAAACATGGAGAATGGACCTAAAAACTCCTCACCTGCAGAACTACAGAGTTGCTACAAATTCTACAAGAAAAACTTGTTTATCAGTTATTTTAACTATCTTATCATCAGTACTAAACCTTGGTATATTTAGTGGTCATGGACATAATATTAACAAACGTTGCTATGTTGACTTGGTTAAATGTATTTTGAATTAACTAGGTCATTCAGACAATTTTCCCAACGGTTTCGTTGCAGGACTTTCCTTAAAATGTGTTAAATGAATTGACTGCATTAGGTTTAAATAAATAGTTTATGGAAAGATAAGGTGATGAATGCCGAGTGATTACAAAGTCGTTGTTGAAACATTTGGAGAGAAAGCTAAGTAAGCCAAGAATTAATGGACAATGCACTTCACATATCTGTTTGAATTTTTAACGTCGTTTTTATGCCATGAAGGGCCAACAGACGATCAGTTTTAGACTAATTGTTTTTGTTTTGTTATTAAACCTAGTACTGTATCACATGAACCATCTATACAGGTAACTGATAATCTACTCATTTGAATTAGTGGCTGGAGACGAGGGACAATAAGACACAATGTTGCATGTCAATCATTATAAAGGGTGTATGCTATAGAAATAGTGTTATGTTTAAAGACAACATGGTACTGTCTGAGGATCCAACTGACCTCTGGATTCAAAGCCCAGTGCGCTACTAACAGTGGTAATGCCGACTTTTTCAGTTGTAATTTGAAATGAATCTGCTCTTTAATAGCACTTGTGAATATGATCATGATATTTTTATTTATACCCGTAAACAAAAACTCAAAAAAAACACACAAAAATATACAGTTTTATAAAAAAAATTGGCACAGGAAGAAAACAATTTAATAAAATGGGTATTCAAGCACATGGACAGGTAAAAATTTAACTGAGATTATTGAAATTTTAAAAAGAAAATTGGTAAATGTTTATATTTATGTTTGTCGGTCTGTCCTAAGGGTCTGGTGCTGATTCTAAGATATCCAGGCACCAAGTGCCTATTGGACTGCTACAGTTAGGATGATGTTCGACATTTCCATGAAAATGGGAGTAATGCAGAAATGACCGCGCTCGACATCTCCATAAACATGAGAGAAATGCAGAAATGACTGCGGTCGACATCTCTATGAAAAGGAGATAATGCAGGAATAACAGCACTCGAAATCTCTGTAAAAGTGAGAGTAATGCGCAATGACAGCGCTTGACATCTCCATAAAAATGGGAGTGATGCAGAAATGACAGCGCTCGACATCTCCATGATAATGGGAGTAATGCAGAAATGACAGCACTCGACATCTCCGTGAAAATGAGAGTAATGCAGAAATGACAGCTCTCGACATCTCCATGAAAATGACACCGCTCGACATCTCCATGATAATGGTAGTAATGCAGAAATGACCGCTTGACATCTCCATGATAATGGGAATAATGCAGAAATGACAGCGCTCGACATCTCCATAAAAATGAGAGTAATGTAGAAATGACAGAGCTCAACATCTCTATGAAATGACTGTATTGCAGGAATAACAACGGTCGACATCTCTGTAAAAGTGAGAGTAATGCGCAATGACAGCGCTCGACATCTCCATAAAAATGGGAGTCATGCAGAAATGACAGTGCTCGACGTCTCCATGAAAATGAGAGTAATGCAGAAATGGCAGCGCTCGTCATCTCCATGAAAATGAGAGTAATGCAGAAATGACAGCGGTCGACATCTCCATAAAATGGGAGTAATGCAGAAATGACAGCAGCCGACATCTCCACGACAATCGGTGTAATGCAGAAATGACAGCGGTCGACATCTCCATAAAATGGGAGTAATACAGAAATGACAGTGGTCGACATCTCAATGAAAATGAGTGTAATGCAGAATTGACAGCGGTCGACATCTCCATGAAAATAGGAGTAATGCAGAAATGACAGCAGTCGACATCGCCATGATAATGGGAGTAATGCAGAAATGACAGCGGTCGACATCTCCATAAAATGAGAGTAATGCATGAATGACAGAGGTCGACATCTCCATAAAATGGGAGTAATGCAGAAATGACAGCGGTCAACATCTCCATGAAAATGGGAGTAATGCAGAAATGACAGCGGCTGACATCTCCATGAAAATGGGAGTAAAGTAGAAATGACAGCGGTCGACATCGCCATGAGCACATGTAAAACACTGGGCGTGAGACATACACCCGTGAGGAATTTCCTAACTAGGCATGGGACCCTTACGAGACATTTTGAAATGTCAACTTTGGTCGGACACCCGCAACCCCCCATAACAAACCGTAAGGATATACTTTAAATCGAGAGAATTTATTTAGTGTAGATTTATTTAAATCGTTTCCATTTATTTAAATTTGGTGCAGTCTATGTTAAATAGTGAAAAAAAATCATGTTTTTGATCTAAATATGATTTTTTAAAACAGCGCACTATTGTTCCATTTCATAATTTCAGTCCTTATTTATTTTGAAGAACTTTGCCGCGATGTGTTGGCGAACATTGCCGCAACTTTGCAGCGAACATCACCACAAGCATCGCCAGAACAGTGCAGAGAAACATTTTATGCAAATGAAGTTTGCTGCAAAGTTGCAGCGAACATCGCCAGAAGATTACAGCTAAAAGCATTATGCAAATGAAGTTTGCTGCAAAGTTGCCGCACACTTTTACCATGCAAATGAGGTCTGCGGCAAAGTTGCGGTGAACATCGCCGGAACATCACCAGAACCTCATTTGCATATTTGTTCGCTGCAACTTTGCCGCAGACCTCATTTGCATGATAAAAGTGTACCGCAACATCGTCGCAAACTTGTTCGCCGCAGCTTTGCAGCAATGTTTGCCGCAGAGTTGCAGCAAATAGTCGCCAGAAGCCTATATTTTTGGTAAGGGTAAGGTTATACATAAGTTAATTTTATAACTTAGTAAATGACATGATCCACCCAATTTGAACAAACTTGAAAGGTCAATGCTAAGATGCTTAACATAATGTTTCATGAAAATTTCAGTGTTGGTTACTGAGAAGAAGACAGATGGATGACAGCCTATGGTAAAGCTGATCTTGCACAAGCCAGTTCAGCTTAGAAAACAATATAAAATGCAGTGTCCAATCTAGGATCTAAAAAGCAGGGGGGATTTTCCCCCCTTCCTCTAAAAATGTGGGGGGATTTTCAAAAGTAAAGGGGGATGGGTTCAAACAAATCTATTACACCCTTTTCATAACACCATTTCGACTGGAAGTCGCATAATTTTGAATATTTTTGATTCCGAGTCTGCGCTCATAAATCTACTTTCGTTTTCAATACATTTGTCTGCATTTGACAGTCAAAATGAAGCATTACAAAATAAGCGATTTCCCGTAAACGAAATTTAAATGCCAAAACTTTCCGATATATCATCGTATTTTCTCATTTCTTAGCAACATTTAATGTAATATGGCAATAATAATTAATCAAAACGATTTAAAAACGAGAACAATGTGAAAACATTTGAAACGCAGATATTACGATCGATAAATTTCGTTAATTTTTCTAAAATTCGTATTACGCATTTGCCTCGTTTTCAGTCAAAATACAGGGAGACATCGTTTTAATGAAATGATTTTGTATAATTTTTGAATTATTGGTGCATCATTTCTTACAGAAATTCAAGAAATCGCTAAGCAGTTTTATCTCTTGTGTTTTATATCTTATTCTGGTGCGTTTTATAGCATGCTTTAAATGCCATTTAATTTTTTTTAATTACAATCCAAACATACTCAACTATCAGTCCTTTTGATTCCCCATGCCTAAGGTCAAAGTACTACCACAGTATGTCCGGCGCCCTCAAGGGGCGCCGAACAATAATATACACTCTATTTAAGACGGAGCCACGTTTCCACGTTTGCAGATAAAACCTTGAATGAGCATGATACAACATGATAAAATGAATATGAATGTGTGGGCGGGTGTGGGGAAGTTGGGGTGGATGGGGTGTGTTTGTGAGATTGCAGTGGTGGTTGTATTCTAACGGACGTATATTTATGAGATTTGAAAGTTCCAAGTGCTCTTGGACAATGACTGATACATGTTTCTTGTTAACATACTACTGTTATCTAGCTTACACTAGTATTGTATCCCTTTTCTAAGAACAGCACTTTGCTTGTATACTAAGATGTTTATCTTTCATATGTATTATATACCAGTATAATAGTGGACTATATGCTTGACAAATAATGATGTTGTCAGTGTTTATATTTCACTGCAAGAGATTTCAAACCTTACTATTTTCAGACCAACGTGTTAGTTTCTTTATCTCGAAAAGAGGGAACCCACAAGCTGTGTTCTAACATCATCTCCAAAATCTAGTGTTCACTTCAAACCCACAACTATATTTTGTAAGCATGTGTGTAACTAAGACAGGACACATTACTGTGTAAAATGAATTTCCCAAAGTTTTGTTTATTCTATGGAAGTAGATTTAAAGTGAAAATGATACCGTATATAAATCGAGATGCTTATTTCAATGCTTGATACAACTTTAAAATTATCCTGCGCCACTTAAAAGTTGCAGTTTTTTCTTTGTTTGTATGGCGTTTTACGTAATTTTCAACATATGTAAGGTTATATATGACAGTCGATTGTTTGCGGCGGAGGCAGACCATTCACTTTTCTTGGGTAAAACCAGTACTGTACACCTCCTGTCCTGTCATCCGTAAGAATCGAGACTTCCTCATTTACAAGTCGATCTCCCAGTGGGATTCGAACTCGCCGTGGTGAGCAACGAGAAGGTTTACAATGCAACATCGTTAACCCATCGGCCACGGAGACGCTGCTATAAGATAAAGCTGTAAGTCGCTTTGAAAAGGCCGTTGTCTGTCGGAGCTAAAATAAGCCCTTCATTGTCATGGATACACATGCCAAATGTGTTGAACATCAAAACGTCAATCTGTTGTCATATTGTGTGGAATTAAACGTGTCCAACGAACGACATTTTGATTAGTATCTGAAGATCCGTAAACGGCTCGACACGAATTAAAATTGTGTTGTACTCGGTAAAGTAGATGAGCTAAATATAGCAATTTCACCATACTGAGCCGATGACGATGTCGAACAAATACACATTAATTGAAAGGCATAAAATCATTCGTTGTTTTGCCGTTCTCACTGGTGAAAAATTAAAGTTTTCTCACCGATGAAATAAAAACTGTTTTTCACTCCAAATTAGAAAATATCCTCTCTCTCCATATATATATGAGCCGCAACACACGAAAACGTCCCTTCGGACGTTCAGACGACAACGTCATAAAGTAACAATTGATGACGCCGGTAATCAGTTACTAACTTATCAAATTTTTCATCACTTCCGTGTTTTACCTAGTTATTATATCATAGGGAATATGTTTTCTTAATATAAATAGTTGATGCTATAGAAAATGGTAACTGTTTATATTGTTTGGTGTTATTTAATCAACGACGTCGTCCAAGACGCTAAAGTCAACGTCAAAATTAATGGCGAGTACAATCTTTAATTTTCAAATTGAGATAAAATCATTTTTAATTAAGATATCAACACGAAATAAAGAGAATTTTAAAGAGAAAATCACTGAGATTCATAATCATCAAAAAACATAAAATGTCACAATTTTGTCTGAAGGGTCATTTTCGCGTGTTTCGGCTCATATATATATATTGTTTATTATTTTAAACATGAACATGTTTACATAATAGATACAAATAAATGTGGCTAGATGGCATGTTGGAAGTACATGTACATAGAAGCAGCATAGATTCGGTAGTATTACGAGAATAATGAACCAAAACTTTAATGTGCTAGCAAGTTTACGATATGTTGAAATTAATTTGAACCGTAAAATGTAACCGAATGTTAGTGGTTATCCATTTGGGGGAGATTTTGTTTTTATTTGTTATATTTTCAATTGGAAGTATAAATTGTTATCTTAAAGTGTTAACAACAATATAAACAAATACTACACTCTGTATTTTATGGAATACAGCACAGCACAGCAACATTTCCACTCGGAAAGATATACTACACATGTTAAGTGTTAAAATACAATACTTATACAAATTCTATTTTGGACCACACAAGGGATATATTTTAACTGATATATATATAATAAAAAAAAATTGAATTTCAGCAATTAATAAATTTAATCGTGTTCAATATTTGTTCAAAATAGTTGTAATATCAAAAGCCTTATATACATATAATCCTAATTTCATCACTTCGATTTTGTTTTCGCTATTTAATAATTGAACGAACTTCATGTTTTATGTACGATTTTCTTAATTCTGTATAATTTTTGTAATCGATAACGAAATGATATTCGTCTTCAAGGCATTGGCATTGACTGCATGTCCTTTCATGAAAAGGCACACTTATAGGCTTTCGCCAACGTCCGCATTCTACTTCCAATCTGCGAGAAGAGAGTCTAAGTCTTGAAAAAACATAACGTAATTTGGAGGTATTTAAAATATCAAGATATGGTTGTTTGTATTTAAAGACTGCAATTGTCCATAAAATAACGCTCTAATACAATCGTTTAATTTGGTATTCTAATCTTGAATAAATACGTCCTCGAGACGTTGTTTGAAATCAGTGAGGAAAAAGTCCATATCACCACCTCCTTGAGCTAGCCATACTTCATAATAACCAAGTGTTGATAACAAATGTCTAATTTGCGAGACCCAATTTATTTTATTTATTTGCCTTTCATCACCGTTTCTTAACATATTATAAACTATCTTTTTGTATTTCGTATCGCTAGTTGCACATAATTTTTACCAGTATTTTGTAATTATATAATACCTTTTGTTTATGTAATTCAGTCTTCCAGTTTCACCGCATATAAAGCTATTTTGGGTTGTTTTGGAATGTAGCTTTGAATGGATGTCCGGCCAACATTTTGTCCGTTTCATTGAAAGCCCCACCTGAAGTGAAAATAATACTAAGGTATTTAAAACTCATTTCTATGGTGGCTGATATGTGCCATCTCGTCTTTTCGTTATTTTGCCGCGAAATAACGCCGAGCGAATAACGCCGGGCGAAAAGACGCCGGGCGAAATAACGAAATAACGCAGGCGAAAAGACGCCGGGCGAAAAGACGCCAATCGAAATAACGAAAAACGAAAAAACACCCGGCGAAATAAAGCCAAGCGAAAAGATGACAATCAGAACCCCGGTCAAAAAGACAAAATCACGCGACTGGTTCTATGGAGTCCGCCTTTGCCCATCCGAGTGTCGGACGGCTACTCGAAACAATTCACGGGTGTCAGAAGGTGTGGGTTGCTGAGGTGGTAAAGCGTGCTCAGATACAAAACCTAACACCCAACCCGCTATCCTACCCAAAGTATTCACATAATCTTCCTCCGAACACGCACTCCTATCCCTGCTATCCACACCTCACCAAGCACGCTATCCTACCAATACTACTAGTGTATCTAAACGCTGAGCACGCTATCCTACCAAAGCAATTCATAGCGCGCTATCCAACGCAAGTAACTCACGCCTCCTAATACCGACCACGCTATCCTACACCAGCTACAAACAATTGATATCATGCCCTAGCTACCCACATCTATAATAATAAACATAAATTAAAGATCCTGTGACACCTAAATGTATATTGTCATATATTTATGTCATACCCACGTCTACCCCGTCAACTCCTTTAAATATTAATTCTTATTCTAAATCATTTAAATACACGCTAAATAAAAAAGGCGATATACACTCCCCTTGACGAACCCCGAGAAAGCACGTGAAGTGTTCATATACTTGACCTTTGACTTTACACTGCTATACATAGATTTGATGACATCTAAATTTCCCCCCTCACCCCATACTTTATTAATTTATACCATAAAACATCTCTCACTACAAAATCAAAAGCTTTCTTAAAATCCACAAAAGCGCAGATTGGTTTAAAGTATGTGATATCAAACCGTTGAGAACAATAAGCATAAAAAGTGGAATTTACTGAAAACAAAGTTAGAATTATTTTTTACAATGCTTTTATTTTATTTATTTTTTTGGCAGAATTGGCCATAGCTGATTTTATGTATTTAATATAGCATTATAACGTGTTAGAATTAGTTGAATTTTCAGATCAACATATATTTATTATATTCCGGACAGTCAGAAATATTAATTTTCATATAGCTCCATATTCCGGACACATCGGACATATTGGCATTTATAAATCCCTATTCCAGACACTCGGACATAGGCATATCTTATTTATAATTATTGTATATTCCGGACGATTAGCAATATTGTCAATTCGGCTTATAATCACATATTCCGGATAATCGGAAATATTTTAAATAGTCATTGACTATATTTGACTCCGGAAAAACGGAAGTATATTAAAGTATATTCCGGACATCGGAAATATTAAAGTATATTCCGGACATCGGAAATATTGAAAAAGGACCGACGCCCTGTTTAAATAACAATGGCATTTTTGGCTGGTCATTGAATATATTAAGACTCCGGAAAATCGGAAGATATTGAGGTATATTCCGGACAATCGGAAATATTGATATAGGCTGGTTATTGAATATATCAGACTCCGGAAAATCGGAAGAATATTACCAATGAGATTATAAATGCTTTACTTTAAATTATACTCCGGATATCGGAAGCATAATAATAAATGAATGTTTATTATCTTGTAATCAATATCCTTTTCATTACATGTTAGCCGATACGTGCTGGTAATGCCAAGACCATTCGGACAATGCTATATTACTGTATATTAATACACTTTAGAATTGGAAAAACACATAAATAATATATGCACTTCTAATTAAACACTGAGAAAATGAATGAGCTGGATATTGGAATGCTGTCTTTCAACATAATGGTTATATTTCCATGTTCTAATTTTTATCGATTGTTATATTTATATACCTCTTGGCGTTGAAAATAGAAACGAGCAACACCAGCAGCAAAAGACACAATACATGGTAAAACAGTTATATAGGGTTGGGAAGGCGGGTATAATGAAATATTGTTTATGTAACTATGAAATTTTTAATTTTGTATCGTGAACAATTTGCAATAAACTTACTTGATGTTTTCCATATCCAGGTTATGAAGGGAGTTAACTCTAGGTGAAGTTTAATACTGTATATACAACAGTTATTTCCCCTTTTATGATTATAAAAAAAGTGGAATTTATTGAAAACGAAGTTAGAATTATTTTTTACTATGCTTTTTTTTTTTTTTGGCAGAATTGGTCATGGCTGATTTTAGGTATTTAATATAGCATTATAACTTGTTAGAATTAGTTGAATTTTCAGATCAACATATATTTATTATATTCCGGAAAGTAGGAAATAGTAATTTCATATATACTGAAAGGAAAAAGAAACGCAGGGTGCGTATTTCCGCTATATATTGTATGTTTAATATGCTACACACTGAACACACCAATGGTTACCCCTTTAAGGTTTCATTATCGTCAGGTGAGCAAACTTAGGCTTTACATGTTGCAATCACTTAACATTAAATACAGTACTGAACTGGCTCAATTTTTCAAAGAGGAACTTCAGCATTTATGAATTTCTTGTTACAACGTGTACTGTGATTAAAACGTCTACAACATCACAGTTGTCCTTTCTCTAACTAACTGCACTTTTTTTTTTACAAAACATTTTGGGATTTCCTTGGAATATATCTGGAATTAAAAGGGTTGATGCACTATTTTCGAACAGGATTTACTTAAAAGGACTTTGAAAAACTTGGAAAAAGCTGAAAGAATTTTCAAAATGTCATGAAAAATAAAGGAGATGTGACCTATTGAAAATTTGCAAAGAACATAAATGGAGGCGGCCATCTTTGAACGATGACGTCATCGCGCCGTTTTATCATATATGGCATATTGACAAAATGTATTTTAAAGCAAAGAAAACCACTGCAAATTTATTAAAAATAAATATACAGATGTAAAATGTATACATTTTAGTATTATTTTTCATTTGCAGTGATTTTCTTTGCTTTAAAAGACATTTTTATCAATATGCCATATATGGCAAAAAGGCACGATGACGTCATCGTTAAAATGACCGCTTCAATTTATGTTTCTTTGCACATTTTCAATAGGTCATATCTCCTTTACTTTTCATGGCATTTTGATAATTCTTTAAGCTTTTTTCATGTTTTTCAGAGCCCTTTAAAATTAACTGTGTTTAAAAATAGTGCATCAACCCCTTTAAGTGTGCAGTATATGCAATATATAGCGGAAATACGCACCCTGCGTTTCTTTTTCCTTTCAGTATAGTTCCATATTCCGGACAAATCTGACATATTGGCATTTAAAAATCCCTATTCCAGACATTCGGACATAGGCATATCTTACTTATAATTATCGTATATTCCGGACGATTAGCAATATTGTCAATTCGACTTATAATCACATATTCCAGACAATCGGAAATATTTTAAATAGTCATTGACTATATTTGACTCCGGAAAAACGGAAGTATATTAAAGTATTTTCCGGACATCGGAAATATTGAAAAGGACCGCCGTCCTGTTTAAATAACAATGGCATTTCTGGCTGGTCATTGGATATATTAGACTCCGGAAAATCGGAATTATTAAAGTATATTCCGGACAATCGGAAATATTAAGGTATATTCCGGACAATAGGAAATATTGATATAGGCTCGTTATTGAATATATCAGACTCCGAAAAATCGGAAGAATGTTACCAATGAGATTATAAATGTTTTTACTTTAAATTATACTCCGGATATCGGAAGCATAATAATAAATGAATGTTTATTTATCTTGTACTCAATATCCTTTTCATTATAAATGTTAGTCGATACGTGCTGGTAATGCCAAGACACGCAAATACGAGGTAGCACGTGTGCGCGTGTCCCGCCAAAAAATGCATGCTTTAGACGGACTAGCAAGTGTCGAAAAAATGAGGTGCCAGCCATGGACCAACTTCTGCTCTGTTTGGGAAAATGGAGGCATTTGACTGTACAAATCTGTACAGTCCACCTTGCATGATGTTTAACATTGATCTGACAATTGTTCGTTATTATTAAAGCTACACAATCCTGATAAAAGGCACACTAGAACTGAACAAATGTAACGGTCATTACGCATGTTGTTCTAAGTGATTACTGTATACGTGTGGGTTCATATATACAACATGGTCACTGAATATTAATGAGATAAGGCGGTACTGTATGAGACGCTTCAGATACTTTGTGAATCGACCACTGGTCTTATAACGGGTATAAAAGTGGATTTTAGCAGGCGGTATTTTACCACCGAACTGATGACTTTGTTTGTTTGGTTGTTTTTTTTGTGTTTTTTTATGTATTGTGTTGTTTTAATTTTCGGATTTTTGCAGGCAGTGTGTACACAGCTGCGTGCTCTAAGATAATGCCTTTTGAATAAACTTTTTTTTTTAAATATTGAATGTTGTTTAACGGCTCAGCAACACAGTATAGGTTGTTTAGAGCCGCTCCAGAGAGAGAGGAAGGATACATAGGAATCCGGGAACCGTACTATACTCGTATTATCGAATAGATTCCTTTGGTTCTTTAACGTGCTCGGAGGATAGATAGACCGATACACGAGACCGCCCGGTTTACGTCCCCATCCGACGGACGAGGCTAAGGGAAAGTGTCTTGCCCAAGAACATACCGACGAAACTCAGTGGCACCACGGAGGATTGAACCCGGGGCCTCCGGTTACAAATATAAAAAGTGTTTGAGGTCATTGTCGTGTAAAACGGTGACAAAAACCGTCATGCAGCGCGCTGCGGGGAAAGTAAGTTTGGTTAATGTCTATTGCGGGCCCCATAGTTTATTTTAGGGTACTGTCGACGGAAGACAGGTCGTGAAGAGAGAATTATCTCAAGGCGCAAATGTATATACACGAACGTAGGTCCGGAGTACATTTGTTTAGTATTGTACCTTGTACGACGCATTTAGCCAAACTCACCACCAGATTCTATCACTATAACAAGATCACATCCTCTATATTCAATAGTGGGCTGTTCTTTTTTTATTTTCCATCATGCTGTCGCATGAATGCTTTTAGTACCGGTGGTCCAGAGTGGTGAGGCCTGTTTCAAGTTCACCGCTACGGTCGTGGTTACGAATCCAGCTCGTTCCCAGATTTCATGAGGCATGCAGTACTTGTCCTACTTATGAAAATGTGAATGGTCTGCCTCCCCCACGAAAAAATCGACCATCATATATAACCTAAAATGTGCTGAAGATGACTTAAAACACCATGCAACCAATGATGCTATTTTTTATTGTTTGTTTCGGGGGAGCCAAAGTCCCGATCGTTGTTTTCTCTTTAATCTGAAGGTATATAGAAAACAATCTATCAACCAGGATCCGGTGCCAAAGATACAGATTGTGTCCGTTGCCAGAATCTCAAGCATTGTTTACAAAGCATCCAGGTCCGGTGCTCTGAAATTTAGACATGATGTAAATATTTGCAGATTTTTAGACTAAACAGTTATCTTTATTGAACAACAGCAGTTGCAAACCAGTTTGGGATCACATTAAATCAGTCAAAGAGAACATATGGAAGTTTGGCTTTTTAAAGTCATCAACTGTGTATCGACCGGTTAAGAGTAAATTTGTTTCAGCTTGTTAGGAATTATTCTGCATTTGTTGTACATAAAGAAAATGTATTTCGAAGGATATGATATTCAAAAGTTCCGTCGCATAACGTTTTTTTATTATACAGACGATACTGTATCTTTATGTTCGAACTTTTTGACACCAGTGTCCATTTTCTTTCTGTTTTTACCAACCAGGGTCCGTTACAAGTGCAACCAGAATCAAGGTAACGCAGTTTTGAGCAACCAGGGTCCGTTACGTCTATCCACCGTGATATTCGCGATTGAGCATATTTATGTAAAGTAACTTAATTAATACGACATTGTTAATCGGCGTCCGTATTGCGGTAGGTTAACGCGCTGTCTTAGTATGCTTTCGCCGTTGCGGACGGGATTCTAATCAAGGCCTTAGCACTTTTTTAAAACATTTTTTTTTATGAATTTTCTTTTTTTATGAAGAAGTAGTATTCAAATGCCTTTCAAATTCGTCAGATTTAAATATTAACAAACATATGCATAATAGCACGCACACAAGCACGGTTTACGCACGCACCCACAAAAGCTCGCACGCAAGAACGATAATTTTTTTTGCGAATTGTGACTCTTATTATTTTCCCAGGAAGCTCCGGAATTGAAAAGTGTAACTGAAGGATAGACGGATGGGCGACCTTCATGTGTATACCCCTTCCTCACATCCTGAAAACTACGATTTGCGAGAAATAATATTGCTGGTCTTTTTCCAACAAAAGAAAATTCCATAAATATAACTTTAATTTGAACAATATCCTTTAAGTGTCTCATTGTAAACAATAATTTCTCCCCGTCCCGAGTCAACACTTGAGCATGTATTTCACGTTACATACTGTTGGCTACCGATATATGCTCTCTGTATATGTATACATGTATAATACGTGTGTGATTTTGGATTATTTCAAGGATATTATAGGAAATAAGTATATACAATATATGGAACATATGTGGAATACGCGGGTAAGTGTTTATAATTCTCTACATAGTGATGTATTTACGTTATGCCTTACGCATTTTACTTGTTCCCTTTCGTTCAACATTACAAACATGTATATAGTTACACTGCACGCTATTGAATATTCTCATCGAGTTGAATAGTCTGTAGTTATCGGATATCTGAGCAAATTGCTGTGTGTATAAGCGTTTATTTATCCTCGCTGTATTGCACTAAGCATTTTAGCGAGCAGACCTAGGATTAAAGTCTCATCCGAAGGACTGGTAAGGTATAGGAAATACTTTTGAAATATTTCGATAATTAACCCAAATTCGGTCCTGGCTGGGATTGAACGCGCGATCCCTGGGTTACTAAGCCGCAATGCTAACCATTACACCACGGCCCTACCATTGCTATTTAACGTTTAGGCTTATATACCCGTAATCGCTGGGTGGTACAATTTCAAAGTTACCGAAGCGTTTATCACGCCTATTATGCAAATGCCTCGACGTACGCTATGACAGTATACCAGCCTAAACAATGTAGACAACACAACCAGCAAAGAACTTCATCTATAGGCGTTCTTATGTTTAAAAAAACTTGAAATTGTATTATTTTATCGGGATTGTGTAGCTTTAAACACTTCCATACTTGCTGAAATTTCAGGATAAGCAATATATGCGCATCCATTTTTGATGAGATATTTGCCTATGCAACTATTAATACGTAGCCCGACTTTATCTAACCGTTTATGACATATTTCGTCACGGTATCTCAACCTTGGGAGGATGGCAGACCAAACGATTAACGTATTTGGAAAGCGTACCAGCATGTCATACATAACTGATTTTAAGTAGCATATTTCAAATATATCATCAACTGTTCTCATACCTTTACAAAAACCGGCATGTGCCTCGATGTGCATATGATATTTATCTGCCCAAGTAATTAATCTAGTATTATAATTATATAAAATTAGATGGTTAAGTTTAATGTGGAATTACAATTAGAATGCCTATCATTTTAGTAAAGGTAGCAAATCATTAACACTATGGATTTTGGGAAATAGTTGTAACAACATTGTAGTTTCAGCTGTGGTGGCCATTTTGAATTTTCGGTCAACCTGACCTTTATTTAGGATCAGCTAGTTTCAGATTAATATAGGTGCCACAAGAGTGTTTAACTCAACTATGTAAACACAGATGGCGGACGAATAACATGCCATGCCAGTTTGATAAGGGTACGCGCCAAATTAATACCACTTCTTGCAATTGCAATTGCAACAAAAACGTCTATTTTTAGCCCCGGCGGTCACCTTGAATTTACGGCCAAACTGATTTTTACTCAGGACTAAATGGACAGAAAGAGTAACATTTATATAGTTTCATAAAAATCCATGAAGTAGTTTAAAATCCATCAAGTATTTATGCCACATGTTATCCTAAATAACTATGCAGTAAACAAAGACGGTCACTGGCGACCATGTTTGGCACAAAATCAAAATTAATTTTATATAGACCAACTACATGTAATGCTAGCCATTTTGATAAAGGTTACAAACCAATACCACTTACGGTTTTTGAGTAGACGCCACAAACATGCTTTTTAAAAATCTATTTTTAGCTGTGGTGACCATCTTGAATATTTAAGATCAAGCTGAATTTCACTATGCACCCATCAGGAGCGACATTTCTGTTAAGTTTCGTGAAAATCCATCAAGTAGTTTCAATGAAGTAGTCGCCACCAAAAAGGTGATTTACTGGATTCAACAATTTTCACCCTTTCATAATTTATTTTTTACTGCCACTGGGTAAAAAATAAAACTAGTTCTTAATATATTTATACCATTTATTTGAACACATTTAATAGACAACACAACAAACAAGTACATAAATCAAGTACCCCAGCAATGCATTCTGTTTACATTAGGTTTACATTTCATTTTCATACTGTTCGGGATCCACTCCGATGAAGACCATTACAGAACATGACAAAAAACGACAAAATGACCATGAATTAATAATCCTAATCTTGCCGGGAAACACACGGGACGGCAAACTTTACCAATGCAGACAAATCGTTGAAATTAACGAAAGCTCGGACATTTTCAAAAACCTGCTATATTGGAATAGTATCCCCAGATTTATGTCCATTGATCATCGAAAATGATAAATCCTTCATTTTCCATTCTATTTACCCCAAAATATGTTAACTGAAGTCCGAACACTCATATTGGTCAAAACGTTGGCGGAAAAGTTTTTAATTTTCCACATTTTAAGTATTTTCGAGAGAAATGTTGATTGCTCGTAGGGGCAATCCGGGTAAATATGAAAGGTTTTTGAAAGCTCAGCATTCACCACTGATGCTTGTACACAAACTGTGTCTCGCATATTCATTTTGATGGCTCTCGGCTTCACATGAGTTAATGAAATTCATTTGAAGGGACTAGTGGGACACTGGCTTAAAGCGGACATGCTGGACTTCATATGGGAAAATACGCACACTCGCTAAAAGGTGTGCGTTTCGCATTCATGATACATCATATCCCCTATATAGACAGTGAATGTACAGAAACGAAAAAAGGTGGACATATATTTTTTTTATAGTTTTAATCTGTATTTATACACTGTCCGTGTTTGCCCAGATTGCCCGTATACATGAATCTGTACTGAACCAAACAGCTAACGCACTAGTAGACAATACCTTTAATATCTCAATAACAATCAATAAAAACAAATTTCATTCTGAACGAGACAAATATCTTGTCAATAAGGATGTTTTAAAAAAAAATCATTCTCCATTGGTACCAGTCGGCATATAATAAGTTCATACATAAAGGTATCGTCTACTGGTGCGTTAGCTGTTTGGTTCAGTATTTTTCAGAGCTGTAGATAAGTATCAGGGTTGCTACAGGAATCTCAAAATAAATTTCCCCAACTTTTCCTCGATTTTCCCCTGACCTAGTATAGCATAAGAAAAGAAACGGTCTCCATCCTCCCCTAATAGCCGTACCTTCACCACCAATCGATATATACTAAAGGAAAATTAACCAAACTCAGAATATCCGCTATATAATTTATATACTACACTCTTCATTCCATAAATCCCCAAGATATTTTGTGAAAAATGGGTTGTAGTTAGAGAAAGGATACCACTGTACCGTTGTACACTTAGAGAAAGGATACCACTGTACTAGTGTAGACTTTTTAACCACGGTACACTTCGTAACACGAAATTCAGAAATGCTGAAGTTCCGCTTTGACAATGAGAAATTTTAGTACTGTTTGCAAGGTAACGTGATTGCAAAATAAGTTTGCTCACCTCACCTGCTTGAACCAAACGCGTATTCTTTCATTAATGAAAGTTTGAAGAGATACCACTTGAGGGTTATGTGTTGTATTTAGTATTTTTGTCTAATATAGCCATGATAGCAGCATATTATACATAAAATATATAGCAGAAATTGCCGACTTGCGATTCTTTTTTCCTTTACCATACATGAGCCTATTTAGATTTCCCCCCGCCACCCCATTTTTTAATGTTTTTTAATTTTATATTCAAACCATTTAGGTTATATGTAGTATATGACATAAAATATTTATAATTGATGTACTCTGAAAATCATGTTCATAGAAAAATCAATTTCTATCATTAAACTATTCTTTTTTCTGCTTAAAGAGCTTCAGTTATGTTCAACATTAATTTTTGTTCTGTGTGAGGAGCACTAAAATAAAATGAAATATGGTGAAATAAAATTCCCCGACTTTTTCCCGATTTTTGCATTCTTTTCAATTCCCTGATTTTTCCCAGCAGGGAATTTTGTTTTGCCATTTTCTCTATATTCCCTGTTTAGATTAAAATAATTAGAAACATACAAATATATCTTTATACAAAAGTAAACAATCGATGACACAAGTACCGCAATTACAGTTTATTTCATATCTTTTATATGGAATGTAAACTTTTGACAAAAAAAATCGTTTGAAAACTCATCAATATATATTTAACAGATTCATAAATAAAAGGGAAAATAAATAATTTGATAACTGGTTTATCTTCGGTCTTCGATTTGATGGAAGTGTTGAAATTTTTAGCAAATTGGAGGTTTTATTAGTAGTTAAAATCTGGGTACTTATAAGTTCAGTCTAGTGTATAGTGTATAGGTCCACTCTTTTACTCAAATCTTAGACATCACTACCTTTGTCAAGAAAACAGCTTCTACAAACAACATCATGGATGTATCATCACTTTAAATATTAAATGCATGAACCATAGAAAATGATGATTGTGTTACATGTTTATATATTCGAACTGGACAAGTTGTATACACAAATACAATAGTATTTTTACGGAGATTATGCATGTGTAAACTTTACCAATCACACACGAACTCCATAAAAACAAGAGGTCAATGACCTTGAAGCTCTACTAATAGATTTTGATAGCTAGGTCAGCATTCCTGTGAAGTTTCATAAAAATCTGTCAAGTAGTTTTTTTGTTTAATGTCGAATCAAAATAATTTTCGACATGGATCAACATCTTGTCATTTCAGAAAAAGTCCCATATCAATATCTTTTACAGTTTTCAAGAAGTAGTTGCTACAAACTTGTTTTTAAATATCTATGTTTAGCCGTGGTGGCCATCTTGAATTTCCAGCTGACCTGAAATTGTGCTAGGATTAACTAGATATCAAGAGCAACATTCTTGTGAAGTTTCATGAAAATCCGTCCAGTAGTTTCAGAGGAGTAGTCACTACACATTTTTACTATACAAACTCTATGTAAACAATGATGGCCAATGGTGCCCAGGTTTTAATTTTGATTCAAAATAATTTTCGACAAGGATCAACATCGTGTCATGCTGATCATTTTAGAAAAGGTCCCATATCAATATCACTTACAGTTTTCAAGAAGTACTCACTACAAACTTTTTTAAAAAAAATCTGTTTTTAGCCATGGCGACCATCTTGAATTTCCGGCCGACCTAAACAAATTCTGGGATCAACTAGACATCAAGAGCAACATTCCTGTGAAATTTCATAAAAATTTGTCAAGTAGTTTCAGAGGAGTAGTCGCTACAAGTTTTTACTATATAAATCTATGTAAACAAAGATGGCAACTAGCGGCCATATTTAAAGTCGCATCGAAATACATTTCGACAAGGATCAACATCATGTCATGCTTATCATTTTAGAAAATGTCCCATATCAATATCACTTACAGTTTTCAAAAAGTAGTCTCTACAAACTTATTTTTTAAAAATCTATTTTTAGCTGTGGCGGCCATCTTGAAGTTCTGGTCGATCTGAAATTTTGCTAGGATCAATTAGACATCAAGAGCAACATTCCTGTAAAGTTTCATGAAAATATGCCAAGTAGTTTCAGAGGAGTAGTCGCTACGAGCTTTTACTATATAACTCTATGTAAACAAAGATGGCCACTGGCAGCCATGTTTAACGTTGAATCAAAACGATTTTTGACAAGGACCAACATCATGTCATGCTGATCATTTTAGAAAAAGTCCCATATCAATATCACTTATACCGTAGTTTTCAAGAAGTAGTTGCTACAAACTTGTATTTTAAAAATCTATTTTTAGCTTTGGCGGCCATCGTGGATTTCACATCAACATCAATTTTTGCTAGGATCAACTAGACTTCATGGGCAACATTTCTGTAAAGTTTCATGAATATCCATTAAGTAGTTTCAGAGGAGTAGTCGCTACAAATAAAAGTTTACGGACAGACAGACGGACGGACGACGCACCACGGCATAAGCTCTGCTGATCTCTGATCAGTCGAGCTAACAAGTTTAATTCGCATAATTCTAACCTTTCGATTAAAAATGACACAAAAATTGAGAAACTCTTTCCAAAGAAGACAATAAATATTACGACTGGGCAATAAAACAGAGTTCAAGCATGTGTAAAACTGTAAATGCCATTCCGTATTCCAGTTTGTTTAAATGGTGTTTAACGTCATTTTTAACACATAGTTGGCCATATATGATGTTCGATTTTTTTTGTGGTCGAGGCAGATCCCCACATTTTCCTGGGTAGAACCAGTACTGTATACCTCCCGCCTTACATAAAAATTGCCACTTTCTCTCTTACAAGTTGAGCTCCCAGTGTAGGATGCTAGTGCCATAGATTGCTAGTCTTCACTATCAGATGACCATGGAGGAGAACATGCCCTCTTTTTTTTATTTTTTTTTATATATATAAAGAACCTTTTGTTTATAGCCGCCCCATATATTGGGACATAATAGTTGGGGGCGGCAGTGGTACGGTGGCATGCTCCCACTGAAAATGTTATGAATATAAAAATAAAAAAAATAGATTGAACGCTGGAAGGTCAATGTCAATAGTGAAGTTCATATAAGGGCAACCGCATGCTGGCGTGTTTGAATAGTTCCAGAATAGGATGCTAGTGCCATAGATTGTTAGTCTTCACTTTCAGATGACCATGAAGGAGAAGATGCCCTCTTTTTTTTAACTTCTTTTTTATATAATTATATAAAGAACTTTTTTTTTAAGCTGCCCCATATATTGGGACATAATAGATCGGGGCGGCAGTGGTATGGTGGCATGCTCCTACTGAAAATGTTATGAATGTAAAAAAAAGAGAGCAGATTGAACGCTGGAAGGTCAACGTCAATAGCTCATATAAAGGCAACCGCATGCTGGCGTGTTTGAATTGTTCCAGAATAGGATGCTAACGCCATAGATTGTTAGTCTTCACTTTTAGATGACCATGGAGGAGAAGATGCCCTCTTTTTTTTCTTTTCCTTTTTTTTTTATATTTTTTAAAACCGCCCCATATATGGGGACAATAGATCAGAATTCGGGAACATGCTCTACACCAGAGTCTTAATAAACCATTATTTCTTAGATCTCTGTCTAAACTTATTAAAGCTGGATTCCTTTGGTTCTTTTTCGGCAAATAGACTCAAATACACGAGACCGCCCGTTTTATCAACAGGGCTAAGGGAAAGTGTCTTGCCCAAGAACGCACCGACGAATATGTGGCGTCGATGAGGCTTGAACATGGGTCCTCCGGTGTTTCATGTGTGACCAAGCCCGTAGGGTGGCCCCGGTTGTTTGAGTAGTTTTTGGGGAATTAGCTCATATGGAGCCAACACCTACGGCTATGGTTGCTCTAGTCACAGAACTAAATTAGGATATCACGATCAACAAACGTCAACCGTGAAAACAACGAAAGTCCAAATTATTCTTTTACGATTTTAATTTCATTCTCCTTCTTAATAATAACAAAGTCCGATATTCAAATGATAGCAATAACATGAAAGTTCACAAGTAAGGCAACTGATTACTTGATGCACATGATCATAGTAACAGTATCACATCACCAAAATAATATCTAACACCGTCTTAACACTGACTCGATCGTACGAACACCTAACTTCCACTCCTAACTTCTAACTCTAACTTTTAACTCTGACTTTTAGACTCAGACTCATTTACTTTTTTTAACATTTTTCTAACCAAAAATAAGAAGACATTTTTGAGAACAATAATTCAAAAATGCCACATATGCTCAGGAGCCAAAACTGAGACGAGAATATCTTTCATCAATTTTACAAACAAAACAACAAACCAAACAACAGGTGTTGACTTCAGAAAAGAATTAAACTTGTCACTGAAAATATGTTAAACCTTTTTTAATAAAAACAACTTAATCTGTAGGAAAACAATATCAAAGCCAAGTAGGCATGATTGTGCCATACATTAGTAGTTACAGTTATCAAAAGGTGTGAACATCTAACAAGCCAACTATTGCAAAAATATGTATTTTATAAAATGCTGACTTTGTAGCATTAACTTTGGATTGGAATATCTTATTAAAATTCAACTTATTGTTTATTAAAATTAAACATCAATTGCCATGTTAACAAAATATATAAAATTTAGATTATGCAATTTCACAAGTTGACATCTCAAATGTCACTGTCACACATGTCTACTGGGTCACGCCGAGATAAAACGACAAAAGGGATCGTAAATGACATATTGTCTGTACCGTGATCGTGGTAATATGTCCGATTACGTGCTAAGTTACTGATTAATAGCCTGTATATACATGTAATTGCATTTAATATCACTTTTAATAGCTTGTAGTCAATCCATTTGCATATGTTTCTATGAATATTGATGTACTGTAACATATCTGCAATAAAATATTAGTAAAAATATTAGTAAACTGAACTTTTAATAGCGCGAAAATAGTGTGGATGTTGACTTGTATGCTGGATTGTGAGTGTAATCATAGACATATGTACATGTCAGTGGCTTAGTTAACTAAACAATACATGTAGGTACTCTTATCATGCTCATTCAAGGTCTTTATCATGAAACGTTGAACCGTGGCTCTATCGTAAATGGTGTATATAGAATTTGCAGCAACTATGCAGTTCTGTAGGTAGGACTGTTCAATGCCCATTCTCCATATTTTATCTTGATGTAAATGGAGTATGAGCCGGACACGTTCATTCCTGTTAGGCGCCATATAACCTTTCATGTGTTGGTGCGCCTTAAACCCAATAAAATCCATTCAGTGACTTACGGCAGATGCGGATTCAGGATTTGAGATGGAGGTGTAATTTTCCACTGTTTTCAGAGTACATCATGAACAATTACGTTGCCCTTTAACTACTATTTTGTGAACATAAATTGAGTTAAGTATATGCTATTGGTGTTTTGGCATGTAGATGATGTTAAGATAATCGGTCACTTTTGGCACCATGGATGTGACATGCGTTTTGGAACGTAAAGCAATGGCTCTGTCGAGAACCTTGCTATAACACCAAGAAAATATAAACATGTTATCTGTATTTTATTAGTCCCATACCGGTTTAAACCGGAGGGTACTATAGGTCTACCCCTGTCTGTCTATCCGTTCGTTCATTCGGATCCAATAATCTGTCAGTAAGAATTAATTGTTCCCCTGAGATATAATTAACACGGTGGCGAAACCACGTGACTTTTTGATCGGGTTCTCGGCAAAAAAATATCAAAAAAGCGCTCGATTCAGGTTTTTGCTTCATAACTTCATTTAAAGAAATGTCTTCACCTAAAGCATATATACATGTACAAACTGAGGTCCTCTCTCCTCCGGAAATGGTAAAAAATTATTCCTACAGTACTTTCTAAGATTAGCCTTCCCAAAATGTACACGGTCATAGATTTCTTTAAAAATCCGACACTTTCGGAGGGCTAGTCTCCCAAAGTACAGGATGCATGGAATAATTCTTTGCGGCGGAGGAAATAACTGACTTTGGAGGGGTACTTGTGTTTTAGTCGAGTACAATTCGTTAAATATTAAGAAAGTTATGAATCTGAATCAAGTGTGCTGTTTACATTTTATGATTAACAAGAGTCTCCATTGGACACAAAATACGCCCATTCTGCCGGCAAATATTTTTGTGCTTAGGTGTGCTAACATGCACTGGAAGGAGAAGTAATTAATGACAGCTCTTTTGTTTTTGTAAAGAACTATTAACGCACTAGTTTTACCAAATATCCTGATATGATATTGGTAATATATTAAAATAAATGTTTTAAAAAAGTGTACATGCATAAAGTAACTGTTGCATTGCCGGCAAATTGATGCTGTGCATCATTTTTTTCTAGTTTGTAACTGTGATAAATGATTGTAAGTGTAAGTGCCGCGACATAATACAAACTCCGTTGTTACCAGGGCGATTGGACTGGTTTTCGAACTTGACTGAGATTGAAAAACAAATATTTAAAATTATTTAGCGGACATCATCAAAATGTTCAATAAGTAAATGGCCATAACTCCGTTGTTACCAAGACGATCAGGATGGTTTCCGAACTTGACCTAGATATTATGCCCATAAACATTATTCCAAAGTTGCATAAAGATTTAACAACAAATACTCAAGTTATTGAGCGGACATCGTTAAAATTGTCACTTTTCAATAATTAAAGGGCCACAACTCCGTTGTTACCAGGGCGATTTTCAATAAAGGGTCATAATTCCGTTGTTACCGGGGCTGGTTTTCGAACCTGACCTAGATATTATGCCCATAAACATTATTCCAAAGTTGCATAAAGATTAAACAACAATTACTCAAGTTATTGAGCGGACATTGTTAAAATTGTCACTTTTCAATAATTAAAGGGCCACAACTCCGTTGTTACCGGGGCGATTTTCAATAAAGGACCATAACTCCGTTGTTACCGGGGCTGGTTTTCGAACCTGACCTAGATATTATGCCCATAAACATTATTTCAAAGTTGCATAAAGATTAAACAACAAATACTCAAGTTATTGAGCGGACATCGTTAAAATTGTCACTTTTCAATAATTAAAGGGCCACAACTCCGTTGTTACCAGGGTGATTTACAATAAAGGGTCATAACTCCATTGTAACCGGGGCTGGTTTTCGAACCTGACCTAGATATTATGCCCATAAACATTATTCCAAAGTTGCATAAAGATTAAACAACAAATACTGAAGTTATTGAGCGGACATTGTTAAAATTGTCACTTTTCAATAATTAAAGGGGCCATAACTCCGTTGTTACCGGGGCGATTTTCAATAAAGTGCCATAACTCCATTGTTACAGGGCTGGTTTTCAAACCTGACTGAGATATTATGCCAATAAACATTATTTCCAAGTTTCATAAGGATTGGATAATAGTTGTTCGACTTAGAGGGCGGACATCGCAAAATTGTCAATTTTCAATAATTAAAGGGCCATAACTCCATTGTAACTGGGACGATTGTGATGGTTTTCAAACTTGACCGAGATATTATGCCCATAAACATTATTTACAAGTTTCATAATGATTGGAAAATGTGTTTGAGTTAGAGAGCGGACATCGCAACAGTGATTTCTTTTGGTTATTTATACTGCCGAATATCGGCACTTTCCCTAGCAAAAATCGACTGTATTTTCCCAAAAAAACGTCATATTTTCCCAATCAAAATGTTCAATAAAATTTAAATTTGCACTGTAAGTAATGATAAAAGAGATTTCCGTAAGCTTAATACATTTTAATTTTCGCGAAAATTGATATTGTCGTACTATCAGGTTGGGGTAAAAGCCGTACTGCACCTTGATAAAAATATTCAAGAAGATCAGACTACACCAATTACCAACCAATCAGCGGGCAGGGAAAAAGTTCCAAGGTAAATTCAGAGCTATTACACAGAATCTCTTAATTTTGATTGGTTGACAAGGTAAACAAACCAAAAAATCTCGCTAAAAAGATAAAATTCAACTTTTGAAGAGTCACTTATGAAGGTTAAATCATACATTTGTGCAATGTATTCATAATTTGTTGCATAATCAAAAAAAGAAGTATATTTTACATTTTCCTCATGTTTCTACGTGCACGTAGGTGGGTCAGCACCATCCGACCCAAACAGCTTTTTCAAAACATACTCAACTTATGGTTTTTGTACGTTTTTTTTGATAAAACTAAGATAGTTCTTTAGAGTTATAATGGATGGCTATGGAAAATGAATTAGTGTAGTATGACCAAGAGCTGAATAGCTAGTTCATTATCTAGAACATTCAATGTTTTTACCCCCACCTTGTTGTCGTGCGCAGTTTCCAACTATCCAATGGGTGGACACATTTATATTTTGTCACCAGAATCAATCAAACGCTTTATCGTAGCATAGTATTTATACAATACGATTACGAAAGGCGTTCTTTAACCAAAGTTTGCTCCTATATCAACAATCAACATGTCGCATAATTCGAAATATTACGTATAAAAGGTTAAAATGAACGAGCAAAGGGATTGCAGAGCATTAGCTCTGTGTTCAAAAAGTTGAATCAGATCACGGGTGATGACTTTGTCAGAAATTTCTGTAGTTACTGAAAGTGAAATTACCCCACCGACCCAGTCTGACCTACCCAACCTTCGAGCGTGTCGAGTGAATCTCTTGTCAAGTGTCCTACTCCTACGAGTTCAACTGAATCGTGCCATCCTCCTGGGCCATCTTTTCTCAAGTCAAAGGGGTATGAAGAGAAAATACCACATGTATAAGGACCTCACAGAGGCAGACATGGAAGCGCTTGTGGACATGTTTTAAGGACAAAAAAAAAAGAAAACTGCCTTTTTAAATGATTAAATTACAGTAGTAAAACCATGTTCTGAACAATAAAACCTTCAAAGTTGTTTGTTTTTATCTATACCATACCAATTATTTAATTTTCCCAATATAATAAAAATGCCGCTAAATTTTCCCAACTGAACAGGTAGAGGTACCTTTGAAAAAAGGTAAATAACCACTTTCAAAAGGTAAATAACCACTACGCAAAACGTAACGGACAGACGGATGGATAACGCCATGACATAATACGTCCTGTCTTAGGACGGATGTATAAAAAAAGTCAATTGGATTCGCCACTGTGATTAAACTAGAAGGATGTAGACTGTCGATTTTTTTTCTCTACCTCCACCACAGAAAATCGACCGTCATATAAAACATTAGATGTGTTGAAAATGACCTAAAGCATCATACCAAAAATTAACTTGTTATATATCTGTGTGCCAGTGTGTGATATTACAGATATTTGAAGTAATTTCAAATCCAGATCAGCAACTGAGAGGGTAACTTTCTGTACTTCCTCGAGGAGCAAGTAGAGAAATTACTACTTTATCTCGCTCTATGAACAAATACATACACTGCCAGTCTGTTGGTTTAGTTAATAATCTCAAACCGTTAGGTGTTTATGATAAAGCTTAAATCATATATTAATTTAACAAGATGTTAATGGCCTTGAAGCTATACTGATAGATTTTGATAGCTAGATCAGCATCCTGTGAAGTTTCATAAAACTCTGTCAAGTAGTCGCTATAAGTTGAAGTTTTTACTATATAACTCTAGGTAAACAAAGATGGCCACTGGCAGCCATGATTATTGTCGATTCAAAATAATTTTCGACAAGGATCAACATCTTGTCATGCTGATCATTTCAGAAAAAGTTCCATATCAATATCACTTACAGTTTTCAAGAAGTAGTCGCTACAAACTTGTTTTTAAAAATCTATGTTTAGCCGTGGTGGCCATCTTGAATTTCTGGCTGACCTGAAATTGTGCTAGGATCAACTAGACATCAGGAGCAACATTCCTGTGAAGTTCCATGAAAATCCGTGGCCATCTTGATAGACATCTGGAGCAGCATTCGTGTGAAGTTTCATGAATATCCGTCAAGTAGTTTCAGAGGAGTAGTCGCTACAAGTTTTCATTATATAACTCTATGTAAATAAAGATGGCCGCTGGCAGCCATGTTTAACGTCGCATCAAAATAATTTTCGACAAGGGTCAACATCATTCAATACTGATCATCAGAAAAAGTCCCATGTCAATATCACTTATAGTTTTCAAGAAGTACTCGCTACAAACTTATTTTTTAAAAATCTATTTTTAGCTGTGGCAGCCATCTTGAATTTCTGGCCGACCTGAAATTTGAAAAGATCAATTAGACATCAAGAGAAACATTCCTGTAAAGTTTCATGAAAATCCGCCAAGTAATTTCACTACAAGTTTTTACTATATAATTCTATGTAAACAAAGATGGCCACTGGCAGCCATGTTAAATGTTGAATCAAAACGATTTTTGACAAGGACCAACATCATGTCATGCTGATTATTTCAGAAAAAGTCCCATATCAATATCACTTATAGTAGTGTTTCCCCTAATGCGGAATGGCAGGGCGGGTCAGCATGCCCTTTTTTCGCCCCACCATGCAGTCTTTACATACCGCCACGCATTAATTACATGCCGCCCCGCAGTGCCCTTTCTAAAACTGCTCGCGACTGCAATCTCTTGAAAAACACAAACGCACTTTGACACGTTGTGTGACCTTTAAACCGACAATCACCAGATTAAGCCACGGGGTATTTCCAATGTGTACAGGTAACTGATCACGCGTGACTCTTGTGATGAGCATTGGTTCCCGTGAATATACACTCCCCAAATAACAAGGGGTAGTGGGAAATCAAGTCGGTGGCCTCCCAATCATCACTTTGCAGAATATCTACATGTAGGTCATATGCACGGCCCTGGAATGTTTTGCGAGAAGAACGCGAATTTTTTAATACTTTCAAAGCACTCGTATATTACTGCGATTCAATGAGGTATTCAGTGCATTTCATTGATCAAGTATGAAATTAAACTTATATGGATGTGCATCTTTCTCCCATAAGCATTACAAAACTTAGCAGTATGCCTTTTTTCCCACAAACAATCGTAAATCATAACATGAGCGGCCCTGTATTGTTTTGCTAGAAAATACAAACTTTTTTAATACACTCGAAGAACTCGTTTATTAATGCGATTGGATGAGGTAGGCTATTCAGTGTTTTTCATTGATAAAGAATGAAATTAAACAAATATGGACGTGTATCTTTCCCAAAAAAGCATTTCGAAACTTAGCGATATGCTTCTTTTTTCATATCTCACTGGTTTTCGTTATTCCAAAAAAGGACAAGATATTTAGTTCTGAATGTTTAATTGATATACATGTACAGGCCTTACATTACTGCATAAATGTTTAAAAATACACTAAGTGGACTTAAATGTTGGGCAAGGCAATTGCCTTTTGAAAATACTCTTGCTCTGAGGCTGAAAAAGTGTTTTTTAAAAATATTTCCAAAAAACATTTTTAAAACAGTCAATAGCACTGAGAGAACCTTCTAATTAAAATATTAAAGGCATTAATTTTACAAATAAAACCATCTCAGAGTATACATGACAATACAATATGATATTATTTATATTTTTTTTAGAAAAGTTTTAAAATGTTATTAAATGACTTTTTGGATGATTTTTTTTTTGGTGGGGGTGGGGTTTGTTGGGTGGGGTGGGGGTAGTAGTGAACAAATTATGCGCAGAATACCTGTGCAGAGAAGTAGATATAGAATATTGATGAAAACTCATACTCAAACATACCATAAAAGCGACGTTAAATTACAAAGATATTTTTTACTAATTTTGCGCGTTAAAAATGACCTTTTTTATTTATTTACCCTGCCCTTTTTCAAGGCTTGGGGAAACACTATATAGTTTTCAAGAAGTAGTCGCTACAAACTTGTATTTTAAAAATCTATTTTTAGCTTTGGCGGCCATCTTGGATTTCACATAAACATTAATTTTTGCTAGGATCAACTAGACTTCATGGGTAACATTTCTGTAAAGTTTCATGTATATCCATCCAGTAGTTTCAGAGAAGTAGTTGCTACAAATAAAAGTTTACGGACAGACAGACGGACGGACAGCTGGACGCCGCATTACGGCATAAGCTCTGCTGATCTCTGACCAGTCTAACTAAAAACTGAGTTGTGACATTTCAACTGGTCTGTTCGAAAATTTACCAGTATATGGTTATAATGACTTGAAAATTAAAACACAAGTAAACTAACAGTGAATTGTGTTACAACATGTCGATCAAAGTCATTTTTTTTCTCTCAAATAAACTGAATTGCTAATCAAGCCTTAAGCTCTTCCAGTGTCAATATTTAACTAAATTATCAAACAAAGCCAACATACTACCAACTGACGAAATACCATGATAAAATAAACGAAAATACATGGTAATAATAATATATTTTATTATCATTGATCTTGCCAATAAAACAGAATCAAAACGGTATTTAGTGAAATTTTTTTCCAAACTGAAATGGAGGTAATTTCAAAATTAATTAATTTGATGTCACTGTTTTCCACTTCTTAATTTAAAGGGACAATATATGTTGATATTTTAAAACTCTCACCCATAGTTTTTCTTCATAAATTGCATAATATAAATTATAAGAAAGAATAGTTATAATGATAATTATTTTTGCTGACTTGAATATATTGCTCCAATAATAGTTTCTCAACATAGTAGAATAAGGACACTCTACTGACCAAAATGGCTCTTGTGCAAGGGTTGTCATCATAAAATTCCCTTCAGTACTTCTTTTAAAAAAATTGCAAATAAAAACAACAACAACAAACAATTTTTTTTAAACCTTTGACCCATGTTAATAATTAAAACAAACTCACAATTTTAATTTTAAACAAGAAATGTCACTGGAAGCGACAAATGCCCCCAAAGTGACCTTTGATCTCTAAGTATGACATTGAAGCCACGGACCTGGATTGTGTGTGCGTCACATCATGTTGTTTTGGTGAGCACTTGTGCAAAGTTATTTCAAAATCCGTCAAGGAATGCCAGAGTGATTGACCGGACACGATTTGACATTTGACCTCTAAGTGTGTCCTTGACCTTAGAGCCACAGACCTGGGTTTTGTGCGTGACTCGTTGTGTTTTGTGGCGAGCACTTTTGCCAAGTTATTTGAAAATCCATCCAGGCATGCCAAAGTTATTGACCGGACACGATTTGACCTTTGACCTCTAAGTGTGACCTTGACCTTGGAGTCAAGGATCTGGGTTTTGTGCGCGACATGTCGTCTTGTTGTAATGAGCACTTGTGCCAAGTTATTGAAAATCTGTCCATGAATGTCAGAGTTATTAACCGGACACAAAAGCAGTTTATTTTGACCTTTGACCTCTAAGTGTGACCTTGACCTTGGAGCCACGGACCCGCGGCATGTCTTCTTGTTGTGGTGAGCAATTGTGCCAAGTTATTTGAAAAACTGTCCATACATTATTGTCAGAGTTATTAACCGGACACAATTGTACAGACTGACGGACTGACAGACTGACAGTGCGACTACTATATGCATCCCTTCGGGGGCATAAAAATAAATAATAATAAACATTAAACCGAAACAAATTTCAAAAAAAAAAAATTAAAAAAATTAAAAATATTTTTCTTGAACAACCAAAAATTAAAAAACACATGTAATGATCAAAACATAAATAAAAACTATTTAAATATTTCTCTTTAACAACCAAAAAAATAAAAGGTCAATGACCTTAAAGCTGTACTGGTAGGTTTTGATAGCTAGCTCAGCATTCCTGTGAAGTTTCATGAAAATCAAATATAGCATATTTAAGAAAATCAAGGGCCATTACTCTGCTGTAACTGGTCTGATCAGGCCAAGAGGGCAGGCGTGGCGCAGTCGGTAGCGCGGCCGATTTGTAAACGGAGGCCCAGCAGGGTTTGAAGTTAACTTTTTTCAGTAGGACAAGTAACTTACACAATTTACGTGTCCCCAGTCAAATTTACTTGTCCCCGCAGGTCATGTAAAAGTGATACAAAAAACAAAATCAATCATGACAATGACATTACATTCAATCAGTTGCATTCCACCAATGAAAACAAGATGGGTTTTATTTGTCATTCACAATGTGCTCACCAAGGTTTTGACATATTTCAGTCACAAGTTTTAAAGATGTAAAATTAATTTCTTTTTATAAAATTTAGTTGTCCGTAGGACAGGTCACCTGGGACAATTAGCTTGTCCCCAGTAGAATCTACATGGCACAGGACAAGGGGACACCTGTTAATGTCAAACCCTGCCCCGGGTTCAATCCTTCGTGGTGCCACTGAGTTTCGTCAGTGTGTTCTTGGGCAAGACACTTTCCCATAGCCTCGTCCGTCGGATGGTCCCGTGTATCGGTCTATCCTCCAAGCACATTAAAGAACCACAGGAATCTATTTGATAATAAAGAGTAGGGCACGGTTCCCTGATTTCTATGTAACCTTCCGCTCTCTCTGGGCGGTTCTAAATAACCTATACTGTGTTGATGAGCTGTTAAACAACATTCCATTTCTATCAGACTGGTTTTTGAACTTCTCCACGCTTTCCTTGATACAAAGACACTGACAAAGTTTGGTAAACATCAACTTAAAAATGAAGGCCCTATCTTGTAAGACGTATATCTACTAACACATTAATATGACCATGACTGTGAATATAAAATAGTGAGCTTCCATATTAGTTTTATTTAAACTTTGTCTCGTAATTTTGCATGATGTTGTCACAGTTGTTTTGACTAGTTCATTTAAATTCATTTCATCCTGTTATTTTTTTCGTAACTTGCATCTGTTCAATCATTAATTGTTACAATAGTTCAAAGTAAATTGTGTTTATATATTATTGACTTTTGATAATATTACAGCAATAATATATTTAAAAAATATGTAGAATAATGAAGGAAATAGATTTTTTATTTTTTTATTTAAATATATGCAAGCAGTTTTAAAGTCAAAACGATACAGGTAATAAATCGCTGTACTAATTATAATGCATGAGATAAAACTCAAGATTGCCATGTGTCCCTTTAAGCTTGAACTTAAATGTATTGAACACTCCCTTTAAGGAATACTGTTGATTTTTTTACAGTCACTTTCCTGGTGGAGAGAGTATAATGAGAGAGTATAATCTCTACAGGTACCCATTCAATTGCTCTCACATCCAATATGTCTCAATAGAAAACAGCTATTCCAATGTCTTAAAATACACAGGCCATAGTTGTCTCTCTAATACTTTGTTATCATTAATATCATTCTCACAAGACACTATTGTTGGTTCTATAGCAATGGGAATAATGTAATTCACTTGGCATTTGTGCGCTTTTAAATGCTGGTAGTAAATGGCAAATTTCATGAAGCGCATTATCTTAACTGTACATCAGACAAATTGTCATTTCAAATAGTTTGCCAATGTTGCTCTTATATAACGTCTACAGTTGTGGTGTTAAAACTGCTTCAAATGGATTGCACGGAAGTGACGTCCCTTGTTCTGCCCCGTGTACATTTTCAGAGGATCCGTGTACATGTACTTCATGTAGTCAATCTGAAAGAGAAAAAAATATTATTGTCATCCAGAAAAAGCAAAAACAACGTGAAACACCCGTTCATCAGATATTCAACTTAAAGGCACTAGAGGCGATCTGGATTTAGTGTGATTGGTGAATATAGTACCATTAGTTTTAAAAGCTCACGGCAAAGTAAACGGGACAATTATATGGAAAGCCTTAAGTATAGTACAATAAGAAGCTAAGTTTTCCAAACCAAACTTATTCATTTACAATAATTGTGTTTAAACTTTTATGCATATGCACACAGAATATGCAACTGAAACACACCGTCTTTATATGATGGTCATGTTCGTGTTTGGATTAACCATAAATTGCATATAACTGTCATAATTCTTCCAGATTGCATCCAGTCTCTCTAAATCGGTGTTGACAGTCTACATGTAAATTACATGTATGCATTGTATAAAGAAAAAGATTATATATCAGAGGCCGCAGAGCTGTAGATAAGCCGAGTTTTTTAAATTTTACTCATACTTTTTTACAAAACCCCTCAGTTTTTTTAAAATTGTATCATTACTTATCAACTTAACACAACAACTCATAACTTTTAAAACTCATGAGTATTATATTTGTATGTATTGTACAGTTTATTCCGTAGTTACATTATGAATATTGCTCCAAGCATGTGTCTTAATATTAAGGTCATACAGTGTTTCTTTTATTTTTACTTCCATTTAATCAGAATATTTGCTTGCTTTAAAATGTATTAATTCACATCCATTTTGAATGCATGAACTATTTAAAGCAAGTGTTTACTCTGAATGAGTTCTTTGTTACTCATTCATTTTGAATCTGATGAGTAAATACTCATTGCAGTCAAAATTTATCTGCATCTCTGAGTCGGGCCTAATTGTATTAGATATATACAATATAGAAAATTATGTCCACAGGACATGGATTCTCTGTTTCCAGTCACATAAAAAGTCAAAAATGTTTGTATGTACTTTAATATGTTGCTGTTCATTAGGTTTTCAAGCCCTCCACCCCCAACCACATGCCCCCACCCCCGAACAATAACCCCGATAAAAATAGTTATACCTGAATGGCCAGAAACCAACGAAATTGGGTGGACAGACTAAACCATAAGCCTGGATCTGGCTAAAATGCAAAAAAAGAGAAAAAGATACTCTTTAGCAATTTGTTGTCACTATTTTGGGAATGATACAGGTACCCATTCAGTTGTGAAAATGTGCGTGGTTTTGCTGCTTAATTGGGAATTTTTCACTATTTAACAAAAGCAATATTGTATGTTTGTATACTTTGCAAACAATTTACCATGTACATACATGTATATATACATTCTCTTGTAGTATTTCATTAAAGTAAATATTTTCCATCTTTTTCTGTTTAATGTTTCAGTGTAAAATATTTACATTTTTGAATTAAGAATTTTTTCTTTCCTACTTTTTTGCTTTGGGAATAGTATCATTTTTTGGCACCACTTATATAAGGGGTAAAAACACTGCTCTGGTCCCATTTTAACTGATTTCTTTCCCTCAAATTCCAACAGATCCACTTTTTGTCAGGTGAAAACGTTTAAAAGTTATCGATCATTAATGGTCACGTCGAACGATATAAACATTTAAAACATGTGTTTTCATACATACAAACTTGAATGTGCTTTAATCCCGTGTTAAATTGCTATTGGCCATGATTTTTTTTAAGTAACTTATCTTCACATTAAATTATAATAAATGATCTTATTGTTTGGGGTGCTATGGTTTGTTTTATTTTTCAGACACGATTTGATAACCGGTAGTGCCTTAATATGTTTTATATAGTGGTAAAACAGACATTTTAGTGGTAAATATCTTATTTTTAAAAATTGGTCGAAAAATAAAAAAATTCACGCGCGAAAATTGCTTTTTATAGGGCATATTTTTAACTGATACAAACATTTTCTCCATCAAAAAAAGGTGTATTTGTTTTGGAATTTCTATCAAACAATGGTTTAACTTGTTGGACACGTCTCTAGTTATGGACGCTTCTAACGAAAAATTGGGCACGTTTCGTTTTTGCCTAAAATGTGTTGGATGCTGCGTACCCTCGTCATCGGTCATTTTGTACCCTGGCCATCAGATGTTTCGTACCCTGTACCTAGTTTACATGTTCAATTACGTGAAGAGTATGAAACTTCCTATGTTTGAGCATGAACAGACCTGAGCAGGGGCGTAGCTGGCCTTTTTGAAGCTGCAGGTCCGCTTAATTTCTGAGCACTGTAGTGGGGTCTGGGCATCCTTCCCCAGAATTTTTTTGATAAATAGAGTGTTTCTGGCGCATTCTGGTGCATTCTCGAGATGCATTTAAAATGCTAAAACATACACGTTTTTGCTTAATTTTACCTCGCAGTTTTTATTGCAGATTTGTCATTGCTCAGAATAATCTGCAGGCCCGGGCCGGCAATGCCTTAGTGCAGCTAAGCCAGTGCTGAGTTACAGTAGCGAAAAATCAAACAAGAGGTCAATGACCTTGAAGCTCTACTGATTGATTTTGTTTTCAGGAAGAAGTCGCTACATACTTGTTTTTTGAAAATCTATTTTTAGCAGTGGCGGCCATCTTGAATTTCCGGCCGACCTGAAATTTTGCTAGGATCAATTAGACATCAAGAGCAACATTACTGTGAAGTTTCATGAAAATCCGTCAAGTAGTTTCACAGGAGTAGTCGCTACAAGTTTTCATTATATAACTCTATGTAAACAAAGATGGCCGCTGACAGCCATATTTAACATTGAATCAAAATAATGTTCGACTCAGATAACCATCATGTCCCAGTGGGCACACAACGTTGATTCAACGTTGAAATGTGGTTGGATTTTGGTCACGACGTCGATCAACGTTACTTCAACGTTGAATCAACGTTGCCCTGTTCAACCTTCAACCATCAACTTGTATGGGTATGAGACTGACGTTGTATCAACGTTGATTCAACGTTACCGTTCCCAACGTTGGAACATCGTTAGAATTGTAACGTCGTATACGTCTCACACCACTATTAATTTTCCATAGGGTCCCATTGTAATGTTTTTGTTCGTGGCATAGAGATAAAAAAGATTTTGCAACATGTATTTATGCTTAAATTCTTCATTGATCCAATATCTGCATGCTATTAACTTTTAACGAATATTTACCAGATTGAACTTTTTTTAATTTCATGTTTGCCTGACACCTATCAAAATTTAGACAAAAATACAACCCCGTGGAGATAAGACCCATGATGTGTAAAATGTGGCAGAATTAGCTAGAACTCTTATATCAACATGTATTTTTCTGGGATCTCTTCCTAAAATGCTGTAGATTTAGAACCTGGTAAAGATAACTCAATGTATCCTGTAAAATGTAGAAAAGCGAACTTGTTTTTTTTTATCTACCTCCTTCATCTGTAGGTCAGGAGTATTCAAGGGAGATAATAGTGGTGTGAGTCCTATAGACGTTGATAAAAGGTTGACCTTTCAACATTGTGGATATATATATATATATGATATATCAATCATATAATTACTAATAACGAGGTGTAGGTAAATGAAAGATGTGATAGATAACACCATTAACAGGGAGGACGTACTCCCTGCCATTAATCATTGCAGAATTATATACAGTACTCCTTAAATTTCCTCTTTAATTACATATATATTGACGAATTGCATCCGCGGAATTTGTTTTGCAAGTATTCGTTTTGCAAGAAACGTACGTTAGGCCTAATTGCAAGAATAAAATGTCGTATACGTTTTATTGCAAAGGCAGCGTAACCCGTAAAACGTTTATCCTAATTATTCGGTCGGAAGTTTATAACAGATGTTACCTCCCCTGGATATCCGCTAGGAGGCCACTAACGGAAATGCTGACCCAGCCAATCAAATGCAGGGATATAAAATTTCACGCGGAAAACTGAGATTGTGTCTTGTTTACAAAGAAATGTGTGTATAAAATCGAATATTTCAATATTCCAAAAGCATCGGTGAGCAAGTTCGAAGTGGTAAGTCAGTGTTACTTTGTTTGATGAGAAAAGTTTGTGTAAAATATTTGTGAATCCCGATTGATTTCGTAGTCGTTGGAATGGGCCCATCTTTTTTGAAGTTTTTTTTTCTTTTTCAAAAAACATTATCCAACAACTTGTCTCTTGAGGATAATGTTCTTTCCGATACTGCACACAGAAATCACAATCAATTTCTAATTATCAATGCAGCCTCGTTTCGGAGGAAAGGTTTTATGCCCCCACCCCCCCCCCCCACCCCCACCCCCACCCCACCCTCCCAACACACAAATACCATAATCCGAGCATTCTCTGACCTTACCTGCCCTTTTTACAATTTTGATATTTCATCTGCCTAAAAAGCCACACAAAAAGATAAAAAAAAAAAGAGGCTTTTAGGGTCAAAGAATGCTTGGATTAAAAATTACGGTGAGATCTTGCAAGCAACGTGTGTGGCTCTACTTGCACACAGTGCCGAAAGCTTTACATCCCGGCAACCGGTGGGGGCTTCGGAAATAAAAAGTACAGGGATTCCTTAATTAAACTATTCTTGAATGACGAGCTGTGTATTTGTTTACTTTTTTGTGCGGGGTTTGATGATTTACAACTTCCGGTTTTATGACAATACATTCTAGATTTTATTACTAACTACGGCAGCCTAAATATGTTTTTAAGAACAATAGTGCAATAGTTAATGATAAACAATATTGTTTAAGTAGTTGTTTATCAAGTTCTAAATTGTTTCAATTCCGCCAATGAGATCTTGTTTGTCCGGGTACGTTTCTGTATATTTGGGGACCACTCTGGATTCAAAGATTTTCGGGTACGTTTCTGTATACATAGATGTACCTCGGGTACCTTTCTGTAGTACACGGAACGACAATGACCCCATCAGCCATACTTTCGCAGGGGTAGGCCTAAAGTGCGAAAAGGAGTCCTTTTCGCGAAAAGGAGATTCCGCTACGAAAAGGAGCCATAAAATCAATATTTTAAGCATTAAGAAAATTATTTTTATATATTTAGAAACATACTAATGAAATATGTTTGCATTGAAAAAATTAGTTAAATCGAACTTTAAATGAATTTTTTGTCAATACTTTTGTGTTTTGACTCCATTTTGACCATACGAAAAGGACTTTCCGTCCGCGAAAAGGAGTCATAAAATCAATATCTAAAGCTTAATACAAATTATTTTTATATATTAACAAATAGATTAATAGAATATGTTTGCATTGCAAAAATTAGTTAAATCGAACTTTAAATGAATTTTTTGTCAACACTTTTGTGTTTTTACTCCATTTTAGCCTCACGAAAAGGACTTTTCGTCTACGAAAAGGAGTCATAAAATCAATATCTAAAGCTTAATACAAATTATTTTTATATATTAACAAAAAGATTAATAGAATATGTTTGCATTGAAAAAATTAGTTAAATGGAACTTTAAATGAATTTTTTGTCAATACTTTCGCGTTTTTACTCCATTTTGGCCTCACGAAAAGGACTTTTCGTCTACGAAAAGGAGTCATAAAATCAATATCTAAAGCTTAATACAAATTATTTTTATATATTAACAAATAGATTAATAGAATATGTTTGCATTGAAAAAATTAGTTAAATGGAACTTTAAATGAATTTTTTGTCAATACTTTCGCGTTTTTACTCCATTTTGGCCTCACGAAAAGGACTTTTCGTCTACGAAAAGGAGTCATAAAATCAATATCTAAAACTTAATACAAATTGTTTTTATATATTAACAAATAGATTAATAGAATATGTTTGCATTGAAAAAATTAGTTAAATGGAACTTTAAATGAATTTTTTGTCAATATTTTAGTATATTATGACTCTCTTTTTACCGTACGAAAAGGACTTTCCTTCTGCGACTATGTCTTCATGTTAAAGCTGTTCGACTTTTATACCTACTTATTATGTAAATTACCTAACTTCGAAACGCAATTAAATGCCCCTTCATAAAATCATTAATGTGTATAGAAACATATACAAACACAAAATAAACATGAAATAAAACTTATAATATTTAATTCCGTGAAGAATACTTCTGTGTTTTTATTCTGTCGTATTGCCTCACGAAAAGAAGTTTCCGCAACTGGGCTGTGCACACTTTCTTTTTCAACTGAGTATAGATACCTTTACTGTATTGGTATATAGTCACCAAACTCTTAAGAACTCAGTACATATATGTATTAGTAATGAATGACATAAAAGGGGAAATTTGTATACAAACAAATGTGTGCACTTATTTCATGGAACAAGTCTCTATTATACGAAACTTTCATATGTACTTATATATCTACTTATTCAGCCTTGGGTCCGAGTTTGTAGTCAAGAGATTGATGCTACATCTATTATCGTATATTTTATATATGACTTTATATTTACTTTTATACGTACTTGTTCAGTCTGTCTACATTATTTTAATTATTCACTCTGTTCATTTCAGGAGATGAAAAGAAAACGACAACAACACTGACTCATTATAGTTGTAATATTTTTATATATAGTTTTTTTTTTAACAAATGTAATGAAAGAAAAAGAAAGAACTTTTCTGCAAATGAAATGAAAATAACATATTATTGAACATTATGTGAAGTACCATAGAATGGAGATTATTTGAAACAAAGGTGTAGTACAATTGACATAAATAATTGTTTTGCAAACTAAAATAACAAGCATTATATACACAACGTATCGTTTTGTTTTTTTTCAATAAATGTTACGCAGATATATACAAACAAACTAATACTTTTTGTCGGGGCGTTGAACACCAGAGCCAGTCGACTTGAGGTCGACTGTTCTATACCGACGGATCCTAACGTATCTTTTTTTTTTCAATACATGTTACGCAGATAATACTTTTTGTCGGGGCGTTGAACACCAGAGCCAGTCGACTTGAGGTCGACTGTTCTATACCGACGGATCATAATTACTCAATTGTTCGCCAATGACGATGTCATATAAAATATTTATAAACTTAGGTAAATCTTTAATTTTCCAATTAGTTGCCGACTTCAGTGTGTGGTTCGCACTCTCCGAATTGTTATTTGTCCAGTTAGCGGGGATTTTGCCCTTTTTAACTGGTTCAATAACGTGAATTTCTAACATTGGAACTAATTTATTGTCAAAGTAGTTCCGGAATTTCTTTTCACCACAATTAGCGTCTTTACTGTCTATAAATTCACGCAATCGTGTTAACCGTGTATTATACGTGTCTATGTCTACAGATTCCACTAACCCGTCTGGTCCATAAATATTAGTAAGTATTTGTTGTCGATCGTTGACCGGATATCCTACTTGGTCTTCCAAGTACCTGTTAGTGTTCTGCTTCAAATGTCTAGTGCATAGTACATGTGTGCAGCCATAATACAATAATTAATCTGTTATTGATAAATATGTTTGTTTGTTCTTTTAATCACTGTTACGATAAAAAAATCCGTTCATTATTGCTATGTGCATCTTTATATGTATAAAATATGTTGTTATAAACTATGAATAAAGAAACTATTTTGACATACACTGTTTCTGTTACCGGATTAATGTATTATTAACTCATTACAGATTATCTACATACATGACGAAGCAAATATTAAAATCATAAAACACATTCATGTAGTGACTTAATGTATTATGCCTAATAATCTACTAACTTATTATTATCATTTGTCACCTGACATTAAATCTCTAGCTCCTCCCACTATTGATCGAAACAACTGATACCATGTTGCATCCCAATAAACAATTAACACGTGCCATTATGAAAACCATTCAACGCACGACATCTGTGCGAATCAAGACGCGTGCCTTTTATAATTGAATCAGCATATGAGAAGTTTCAGTAATACTACATTTTTCATGTATTGATGTTTTTCATAATGGAATAATTGAGAATATTTAACACTTCACACACAGGCATTCAGATAAGACTGAACTTTTAGAAAAATATATATCATTGAGAGAATTTAAACAAACAAAAGAGGCACACACAGCGATATGGATTTGTTTTGTGATAATTGGTACAATAATTAATCTGTTATTGATAAATATGGTTGTTTGTTATTTTAATCACTGTTACGTTAAAAAATCCGTTCATTATTTATATGTGCATCTTTTAAGAAAGAAATGGAATATACAGATACATACCTCACAGCAAATACAATCCGTTTTACATTTTTCCGAACACACAGAACACAAATCACTACGTTTCCCCATTTTTAAAATGATAGAATAGAAGAATATTTGAAGCCATCCTTTATATATGAACTAAAACAAAATAATTACATTAGCTCAAAAATTAAAGAATTGTAATGCACATTTATATACAAGAATTATCAAAAGATGTTTGGCGGAAATAACTTACTGGTGATAATTATCTGTTGTTCCAACGACGTCTAATCCTATAATTAAATCAAGTAGCTGAAATACCGACGTGATCATAAAGATGTGATAATCCAATCAACGTCAATCAAAGGGAAAAGCGACAAAACTGTCAACCACAAACAAGACAAACAATTAATTTAATGTTTGATTTCATTTTTTTTTCAATATTCTATTAATCTGTTTCTTAATATAACATCTCTATATATTTTCAATATTCTATTAATATGTTTCTTATTACATAAACAGAATTTGTATAACAATTTAAGATATTGATTTTTTGACTTCTTTTCGTAGTTGAAAATCCTTTTCGTATGGTAAAAAGGAATGTCAAAACACAAAAGTATTGACTATAAATTCATTTAAAGTTCGATTTAACTAATTTTTTCAATGCAAACATATTCTATTAATCTATTTGTTAATATGTAAAAATAATTTGTATTAAGCTTTAGATATTGATTTTATGACTCCTTTTCGTAGACGAAAAGTCCTTTTCGTGAGGCCAAAATGGAGTAAAAACACAAAAGTATTGACAAAAAAATCATTTAAAGTTCGATTTAACTAATTTTTTCAATGCAAACATATTCTATTAATCTTTTTGTTAATATATAAAAATAATTTGTATTAAGCTTTAGATATTGATTTTATGACTCCTTTTCGCGGACGGAAAGTCCTTTTCGTATGGTCAAAATGGAGTCAAAACACAAAAGTATTGACAAAAAATTCATTTAAAGTTCGATTTAACTAATTTTTTCAATACAAACATATTTCATTAGTATGTTTCTAAATATATAAAAATAATTTTCTTAATGCTTAAAATATTGATTTTATGGCTCCTTTTCGTAGCGGAATCTCCTTTTCGCGAAAAGGACTCCTTTTCGCACTTTAGGCCTACCGCTTTCGCAGTACCTAAAGTCCTGAGTCAAGTGATGGCAAACAAAAAATCATTAATTCTGGCCCCAGCTATTTTTATATCCATCTTGATTTGAGCTTGAACAAGCGCTTCTAGTAGCTATAGCGATTAAATTGTATAACCATTTAAACATTTGTGTACATAACGCGCTGGATTTTTGCAGCAACATTGTTTAAGCAGCCATTACCCAACTGGCAGCTGAAGTATGAAAACATGTGTAAAGAGTAAAATACTAAAGAATCAAGTGATTGTTCTCTTAAAGGTCCTTATTCTCTTTCAGGACGATGTCAAATGGATTGATGGCGAAAATCAATATGAATGGAAATTTCCCTTCAAGAACACAAGTCTCTGCAAACTTATAATTGGTAATGTTACTTTGTATTAATTAAAGGTATTAAAGCTAGCTCTGTAGAGGGCAACATGTACAGTACGGCTCACGCGAAGCACACACTTTACTCAATTTGCTGAGTTTGGCCCTATTGAGTGCCGAGCGAATCTACGCCACCTCAGTGTTTGGATTTGGCGAATCCTCGTGGCGAAAGTACACAGAGTCGCTCGGAGTGATCACACTCCGCATAGAATCCAGTTAACCATAAGTGCACACCTTTGGCGATATATTTTTGGGAACAAATCTAAATTTTCCGACAACTTCAACTTGTCCGACATCGCGCTTGAAAAAGACTCAGTCGGCAGGAATATACAAATGCCGAGTGCATCTTTTCCGTGCAAACTTGACATGACTGATAAATATAATGAATACATAAAAAGTCATTTCGAAAAAAATATGGAATGCATTTAATCAAGTTTTTTCCGTTTCTGTTGTCAATAAATCAGTTCTCTTGCGACCGACATAAATAATTTGGATACCCATAATCCCTAGCGATGTACGTACCTTTTAGAAAGGCGGCACTAAGAACGGGTTTAATGACCCGGAATTCTTTACAATTTGTTTTATTATTTTTACTAAAAACTCGTCGATATAATAATAATCAACAGCAGAATCGTAAATCATAATTAACCGATTAAATAAAAGATTAAAATGTCCAGTATAGTAATTACTAATTGTATTTTATGTTCAGTCGCCGCGAAGCCGGTAATAGGAACCGCTATATAATTATCGTGACATTATCTGGGCATTCGAATTTTCAAAAAAACAAAAATAAAAAATTGTCAATGTTTTCAGCCTTTTTTAAAAGTTAATGAATAATTATGCATTAGAATAACTGCAGTAATAAATGTTGCACCTTTTACCTGTGCAGTTTCGATTCAGCAAACTCCGAGTTTGTATACGCAAAGTATCCTGGCATTATGCGCGAAGCATCACGGCGTAAGTTTGTCGAGAGCCGATTTCCACGCCGAGTAGTTTTATCACCCAAACTACACGTAATTACGCAATTTGTAAATTCCTCACTCGGCGTGAAATGGTTGTACGCCGTGGCCTTTTGATATATTAAATGTGTAAATAAACAGATTCATATATATCTTACTTTCCTTTTCAGTAAATTTGTTCATATATATCTTTCTTTCCTTTTCAGACAGTGTCCTGGCTTCCCACCAAGTGATGGAGACCCTTGTGGAGGATGAAATTAAAAGGTTTTTAAAATGGCCTGGTGACTATCACGAGAAAATTCAAGGACCAAGGACAATATGAGTATTCCGGCGGAAGGATTTGTGTATGGTGGCGAAACCACTTGACTTTTTGATTGGATTCATGGGGAAAAAAACTGGAAAAAAACCAGATCGAATGGGTATAACTTAATTGGCCTGGTGACTATCACGAGAAAATTCAAGGACAATATAACTATTCCGGCGGAAGGATTTGTGTATGGTGGTGAAACCACTTGACTTTTTGATTGGATTCATGGAGAAAAAACCGATCGAATGAGAATAACTTAATATTTAACGGATTTTATTCGACTACAGTGCACATAACCCTCCAAAGTGTTAGTAACTTAGTAGTGAAATGTTTTTATTACATTTCTACATCTGAAAGATTGGGATTTTTCAGTTAAAGAATATTCACATTCTCTAAATAGTAACTCCGAACACAAAAATAACTGATGTTGAAATATGCCGTCAATAAAGTGTTGTTGACATAGACTCTATCCACCCTTAACGTAAAATAAAACAAATAATTTAGGTTAAAATTATACAAAAAGCGATTTGAAATGTAATAAATAGATTATTTATCTGCTGGGCTCGATTTATATAGGGAAATCTTTCACTTGATGGTGGTCATGTTTGTTCCATTTTAAAGGAATAGTTACAACACTACCATCTCATGAAGGATTTCCCTATAAATGATCGCAGCAGTTAAATAATCTCTATATATCCATTATAGCTTCATCAATTTTATCATTTATGCATTTTGATCATGTGCATACATGTGATATCTCCCGCCGGGAGCTAATTTCTCCCGGAATTTCATGGGATCTCCCGGCCTCCCGCCGGGAGCTCCATTTCTCCCGGAATTTTCCGCCGAGTTACAAAATTTCGCTATTTGCGAATCCTTTTGGGTAATTGCTATGATTTATTGGATCAAGACCGAGTTTTCCGAATGATCTAGAATAAACACTTGGGTCCAAACACTTCCCGTCTTATCTAGGTCCTCTTATCTATATCTGTGAAAACATTGCCCCTGGGCGGGTAATTAAAAGGATTAGCATGTCAGGTAATTGGTTTATTGTGTGAAAATAATGATTGGATTGTTTGTTTATGACACGTGGCGGCGATACCTGTAATGTCCATGGGAGGTTGATTATGATAGGATTAAGGAATACACCGACTGTAAGTGGGGTGGTAATTAGCGAATTCGGCATCGATTGATATTTGGTATATTAATTGGATTAATATTATAATTGAGGACAATTAAAGGTTGACGATTTCAACTAATCTGTAATTTCCATGGGAGGTTGATTATGATAGAAATACACTGACTGTAAGTGGGTAGGTAAAAAGTGGACAGAGTCTATATAAAGTGTTTAATTACATGCTATACTTGATTATATGCTATGCTAACATGAAATAAACAGTATTCAACTATTGTATGTATAAAATATCATGTTTTTATGCTGATTTACCGCCTTTATTAAGGTTTATTTCAGAAAAAAAAATACCGGTACGCGTTAAAAATTTGAGTATAAAAACCTCCCTGAATTTTGTCAAATCTCCCTGAAAAAAAAGTCAAATCTCCCTGGTAACCCTCCTGAAAATATCACATGTATGCATGTGCTATTTGTGTAGGCGATTGTTGTCACGTGATCACTGTAGATTGTTATTGTCACATGATCGAATTGTCGACTTATTGTCACGTGGTTGCTGTGGAGATTGTTAGTCATGTGGTCGCTGTGGAAAGTGTTATTGTCACATGTTCGCTGTATATACTGTTATTGCTAGGGGTGTCACGATATCAGAATCCAATATCGCGATATATTGCAACATTTATTAAATTATCGCGATATGTATCGCGATATATTGCCTTAATCTTCTGCATGCATTTGTAAGCTATATTTCTTCTGATATGTACATGACAAGTATGAAACATAGTACAGTTAAAACATTTTATAATGCTTTAGGATGCACAGCTTTTGAATAGAACAAGAACATGAGAAACAAAACAAAACTCATTTTGCATAGTACAGTAGACAGTACTAGACACGCACAGTCACATTAAGTAGTGTTCTAAAAGTGTTCGCTTTATTTTAAAAGACATATATTTTAGACGGCGTAGAAAGGCAGAATCACCCTACTTTGAAATGGCAATTATTCAATAATGCTTGTGAAAACAGGCTTACCAGTACACATTCAATGATTGATAATTCATCATGTAATTGGGCCAAACAAGATCGCACCTCGGCTGCAGTATAGACACACTTTAGTGTTTGCCCTAATTTTTCCTCCAATCAGGCGGTGAGGAATTTTATTAATTATTATGTTATTGGTGTTATTATAACACTAGCTCTCTTATTTTCTGCTTCTTCGGGGTCAGAAATAAATGAGACTACCTGACACAGTGCATCCCCAACACACAGGCCGTTTCGTAGACTGCGACGACATAAATAAAAATATATTTCTTTGCGCCATTTGTGTATTGAACATACATACATCTTGAACATACATAAATTAATAAAGTCCGTTACTCGACAGCACAAAAATAGTACGTCAACACAAAATATCACAATGCGTAATGTCCGGTAATTTTGACTGAACGATAACCCAGGTTAAAATACGCGCTGTTTATGTACATTTCGCCGATTTATAAATATTTAAATTATCCTCAATAAAATTATATTTCTTTGCTCTTTAAAACGTGCGTAAAACAAAATTAACAAACAACAAACACAAATAAAAAACAACGTCAACAAACACAAATAAAGTCAATTTTATTTTTGCCGATTTTATATTTTTCACATGTTTGAGCGCTAGCATTTGTTTTATCTCAGTTCAGTCTAATTAACCGGTAATCAATCAGAAGCCGGTAGCAATCAATTAAACAGTTAATCCAATCAAGTCCTAATAGTCTCAACCTGCAAAAAGCATCATAAACTTCAAAGATAATCGTCAAATTATTAACACAATAGCAGCGATTAGATTACACAGTGGCACCATTTACAGACAGGTTATTTTCGCCTCTGTGCCACAAGCTGTGACAGCGGCGAATTTGATTGGTCAAGAGGCGATCAAGGTCGTCAGGCAAGGTGTCAATCACTCAGCGCGTGCTCATTACTGTGATGTTTGGGCTATCGAAAATAGGTACATGTGTATTGGATTGATGCTTGGAAGCAAATACACGCGCGTCATAAAAACGCACAGGTGGTAAATTAGCTGCGTCAGAATTGGGTCAAATTGAATTTCCATGCGTCAAAACGCGCGTGTACGCATCTATTGAGAACCCTGTATAATTTATAAATAAAATGGCTGGATGACGCAGCTTCGTGGAGTGGTACAAGTTTTTTATTTCTCACTTTCAAATAAGCGTGCAAAGATTTAAAGCCGCGGAAATACGATGGATATAAAAGAAAACACAACACACTTCATGAATATCGCGGAATACCGGTATGTACTTTTAATATCGCGATATTTTATCGCATGGGTGAATACCGCTATTTACCGGTATACCCCTACCGGCTGTGGAGATTGTTATTGCCACATGATCGTTGTATAGACTGTTGTCACGTGGTCGCTGTGGAGATTGTTATTGTCACATGATCGCTGTCACGTGGTCGCTGTGGAGATTGTTATTGTCACGTGGTTGCTGTGGAGACTGTTATTGTCACATGATCGCTGTATAGACTGTTATTGTCCGTGGTCGCTGTGGAGATTGTTATTGTCATGTGTCATGTGTCCGTGGTCGTTGTAGAGATTGTCACGTGGTCGCTGTGGAGATTGTTATTGTCACGTGGTTGCTGTGGAGACTGTTATTGTCACATGATCGCTGTATAGACTGTTATTGTCCGTGGTCATGTGTCCGTGGTCGTTGTAGAGATTGTTATTGTCACATCATCGCTCTATAGACTGTTATTGTCACGTGGTCGCTGTGGAGATTGTTATTGTCAAGTGGTCGCTGTGGAGATTGTTATTGTCACATGATTGCTGTTATTGTAATGTGGTCGCTGTGGAGATTGTTATTGTCACATGATTGCTGTATCAAATGTTAATCACGTGGTCGCTGTGGAGATTGTTATTGTCACGTGGTCGCTGTGGAGATTATTATTGTCACATGGTAGCTGTATAGACTTATTGTCACGTAGTCGCTGTGGAGATTATTATTGTCACATGATCGAATTGTAATGTGGTCGCTGTGGAGATTGTTATTGTCACGTGGTCGCTGTGGAGATTGTTATTGTCACATGATTGCTGTATAGACTGTTATTGTCACGTGGTCGCTGTGGAGATTGTTATTGTCACGTGGTCGCTGTGGAGATTGTTATTGTCACGTGGTAGCTGTATAGACTTATTGTCACGTGGTCGCTGTGGAGATTATTATTGTCACATGATCGAATTGTAATGTGGTCGCTGTGGAGATTGTTATTGTGACGTGGTCGCTGTGGAGATTGTTATTGTCACATGATTGCTGTATAGACTGTTATTGTCACGTGGTCGCTGTGGAGATTGTTATTGTCACGTGGTCGCTGTGGAGATTGTTATTGTCACATGATTGCTGTATAGACTGTTATTGTCACGTGGTCGCTGTGGAGATTGTTATTGTCATGTGGTCGCTGTGGAGACTGTTATTGTCACATGGTCGCTGTGGAGATTGTTATTGTCATGTGATTGCGGTGTAGATTATAATTGTCACTTGATTGCGGTGTTCGACAATTTATAAATAGCTAAACTTGTTTTGTTGACATAATTACAGAAATATTTTTTAACTGTTGCCTTTGTTATAGATTGAATTTTTTTTTATTATTAAAGGTGATTGATTCGATTTGTAGTGAGGTATTATCTTAAACCCCAACATTTTACATTAAATAAAACCCTTACCCTTCTATGAATGCATAATGGACTGACCTTTTGTTAAATTTGGACCTTTCCATTTATGATACAAAGGGTTGTTTTGGAGAAATGACTGATGAGCAGCCAGAAAGTGTACACCCTGATCAGCCTGCGAGTTCTGAGTTCACACTGCATGCAAAGGCTATTGTGGTCATAGCATGAACAGTATATCAAAGGACTATATGGTCGAGCATTTGTACATTTTCTTTCCAGCAGAAAAGTATGTTAGAAAATTTGATTCAACGTCTTCAGTCTTCAACGTTGGTCGGTCTTCAACGTTTGGTTTTCAACGTCAGAATTTCAACGTTGATTCAACGTCAGAATTTCAACGTTGATTCAACGTCAGAATTTCAACGTTGATTCAACGTCAGAATTTCAACGTCCAATCACCTTTCAAATCCAACTAAAAATCAACGTTGATTCAACATTGGTACCTGACGTTGATTCAACGTTGATTCAACGTTGTTGTGCCCACTGGGGTCATGCTGATAATTTTAGAAAAAGTCCCATATCAATATCACTTATAGTTTTCAAGAAGTAGTCGCTACAAACTTATTTTTTTTAAATCTATTTTTAGCTGTGGTGGCCATCTTGAATTTCTGGCCGATCTGAAATTTTGCTAGGATCAATTAAACATCAAGAGCAACATTCCTGTGAAGTTTCATGAAAATCCGTCAAGTAGTTTCAGACGAGTAATCGCTACAAGTTTTTAATATATAACTCTATGTAAACAAAGATGGCCACTGGCAGCCATGTTTAACGTCGAATCAAAATAATGTTCGACTCGGATAACCATCATGTCATGCTGATCATTTTAGAAAAAGTCCCATATCAATATCTCTTATAGTTTTCAAGAAGTAGTCGCTACAAACTTATTTTTTAAAAATCTTTTTTTAGCCGTGGTGGCCATCTTGAATTTCCGGCCGACCTGAAATTTTGCTAGGATCAATTAGACATCAAGAGCAACATTCCTGTGAAGTTTCATGAAAATCCGTCAAGTAGTTTCAGAGGAGTAGTCGCTACAAGTTTTCATTATATAACTCTATGTAAACAAAGATGGCCGCTGGCAGCCATGTTTAACGTCGTATCAAAACGATTTTCGACAAGGACCAACATCATGTCATCCTGATCATTTTAGAAAAAGTCCCATATCAATATCTCTTATAGTTTTCAAGAAGTAGTCGCTACAAACTTATTTTTTAAAAATCTATTTTTAGCCGTGGCGGCCATCTTGAATTTCCGGCCGACCTGAAATTTTGCTAGGATCAATAAGACATCAAGAGCAACATTCCTGTGAAGTTTCATGAAAATCCGTCAAGTAGTTTCAGAGGAGTAGTCGCTACAAGTTTTCATTATATAACTCTATGTAAACAAAGATGGCCGCTGGCAGCCTTGTTTAACGTCGAATCAAAACGATTTTCGACAAGGACCAACATCATGTCATGCTGATCATTTTAGAAAAAGTCCCATAGCAATATCCCTTAGAGTTTTCAAGAAGTAGTCGCTACAAACTTGTTGTTTAAAAACCTATTTTTAGATTTGGCGGCCATCTTGGATTTCACATCTACATGAATTTTTGCTAGGATCAACTAGACTTCATGGGCAACATTTCTGTAAAGTTTCATGAAAATCCATTCAGTAGTTTCAGAGGAGTAGTCGCTACAAAAAAAAGTTAACGGACGGACAGACGGACGGACGGACAGACGACGGACGCCGCACCATGGCATAAGCTCTGCTGATCTCTGATCAGTCGAGCTAAAACACAAAATGCACTTATATTTAACAACTAAAGCATTTCAACATTTTTAATCAAAGGCAGTCCCTTATCTCCACCCACCCCCACACACCCCATCCTCTGCTTTCAGGGCTTCAAACCGGAGTTGATGCCTCTAGCTACACACCTGTTCTGAAGCGTCAACATTTATCCACCACATTCTATTTTGGATGTTTCTCATCAACTTCTTCTGCCTCAGCAGCAGCACTATAATTATTAGAGTCTGGAAAACAAATCAAAGAGATTTCTTTTCCTCATAAACAAAATGTTGGCATAACATGAAAAGGCAGCCATTAGAAGTAAAGGTGGAGTCTTAAACACAGTAACTTAAAACGCATTATAATACTATTTCCAGGAACCCAGAGATCTGAATACAGTAGCCGCCTTTATCGGTCTTCTGGGGATACAGGAACACGATATTATATTATTCCTTTTTTCCTCATCATTATGACTTGATACATGTAATGCATTAAACAGAATTTCTCTCAATCACCGTATACCAGAATCATTCTTCATTACTGATCTGGAATTTTATGACCATGTTTTGTAGGTACTGTTTTAACTCCGGGGGTTTCAAAACTTCTGACAGTAAAGTTAGATGTACTCCAAGGCTGGCATATTTAACTGCATCAGAAAATTAGACTTCTATATATGCCTTTAACATTTTAAGTTCATTGTCGAATCATTGTGTGCCAGAGTATTTTTTCTGTCCAAAGCTTAATTAATAGACTGGTGGAAAGTCAAACTAGAGAGGTGTTCCACCACACTTGTGTCGCCTGTTTGGTGATTATGAGTGACCTTGCCCTTTGACCTACTGACATTAAAATCAATAGGAGTCATCCTCTTCCCAAGGACAAAGTTAACAAGTGATAAAGTCGGTTGCTGCAATCCTTCACAAGTGATTCCCGTTCAGACCACCTCACCAGCAGGATGTGTCCCTCTACAACAACACTTCAAGCGATGTCGACGCGTCCTGCAGGGGGATCAGGAACGTGACTACCATCATCGTCCACCATCAAGGTTGGGCCCGGTGGGCTTTCGGTACAAGCTAGTCTCATCGAGCTGAACGTTGAAAGTGTAGTACTTAGGTTGTCATGAGTACAGATACACATTCCGACTGATATACACCCCACACTAGGGTGGTACCGTGGCCCTTCTGAGGGCCGTTTTTTGATGTCTACTGAGTCATATAACCACCACGGATACAGACAGAAACGTCACGGGCGCTGATGATGGAAGGGGGATGTGGAGCCTGCACAGATTGGACGTGAGCTTCAGGACTACTGTATAGGGTAGATATCGTTCTCTTTCAATAAGCTGAAACCCATTTTCATAAAAAGGTCACAGTCATCTTAACAAATATAAAATCAACCCATGCAGTCGTATTCTTCATAATCTTTTAAATGAGTGAAAACCAATGTTGATAAAAAGGTCCCAGAGACCTTGACTGACCTGTTGACCCCAAAACCAATAGGACCAATCACGTTATAAAGCTTTAAGACATCCGGCGCAATCCTTCAGAAGTTACTGAGCGGAAACTAGTGTGACACCATCGACGATGACAGACTTATCTAGAAATGTTGGATATCTGACTAATGCCCCTGCTTAATGCAAAACTTTCAAGTGCGTGACCTTGACTTGTGGTCTGAATATTTTTGTATGACCTTAGTAATTAACAAATAAAATACGAAAGTAATTTGTGAAAGCGTTTTGAGAATATGAGCAAAAATATAACTTAAACATTTTACTGAAAGCAGACCTAAACAAATAAAACTTCCAGGTGTGTGACCTTGACCATGCGGATGCAGGTGATTGGAAACATGACTTGATCGTAAATATGACGCAATGTTTTTGTATGACCTTTGTAATCAACAAATAAAATATGAGAGTAATTTGTGAAAGTATTTTAAAATTATGAGCAAAAACGACGGACAGACGAAAGAACGTACAAACAAGACCAAAACAGGCTAGCCCCACCAATTTTGGCACGGGGCATAATGATCCCTAAGTGTCTGCCATGCTATGCAGATGCTACAAAAACAGGTTTTTATTATAAACTTGAAACGTGGTTAATTCACAAGTTTTAGTTCATTTGTTGTCAGTTAATTCCACTAGAAATCATGTATGTTCAGAGGCCTTCACTTCCATTCCAGGTTTATGGTGCCGAGATATAAGGCAGTACTGAGTACCAGGTTATGGTTTATTCAACCAAATTAATATATTCAAGAAATGTCACTGTAAGTGACAAATGTCACTGTCAGTGACAAATGCCCTCAAAATGGTTTTTGACCTTTGACCGCTAAGTGTGACCTTGACCTTGAAGCCACGGACCTGGATTTTACATGTGACATGTCGTCTTGTAGTGGTGAGCAGTCTTGTGCCAGAATACGTCCAGGAATTCAGAGTTATTGACTGGACACGATTGGATGGGCGAACGGACGGATGGACTGACGGACTGACTGATGGACAGTGCGACTACTATATAAAGATACATGACATGAACACACTTATTTCTTATAACCTGTATGTTACTTCCCGGAAGTTCCTGCCCATAATTTTGTCATTTGTATCTCATCAAATATTGCTTGTTATTTACTCTTCCCAAATCCTGCGGTTTCATTTATTGAAACAATATAAATGGGGTTCAATGTATCTTTCAATCTTAAAAGATCACCTATAAGTACTGCATTTAAATCTGTGGGATACCATGCTTGCTTACACCTGTCAGTCAAATAAACAAGAGGCCCAAGAGGGCCTGTGGACGCTCTACTGGCATAAATGGCTTTTATATCAAGGGTTGTCATCATAAAATTCTCACCAGTACTTCTTTTAAAATACTGCAAAGAAAAACAACACAAAACAACAACACCCACAACAGAAACTTAAACCCTTGGCCCATGCTAACAATTTAAACAAGCGGCACTGTTCTGATTTGGTATGGTTATTTAGGGACTCGTCAGGAACAACAATTGTATAAAATAGCTTTTGACTGCTGTAGAGGGGCCCCTTTATGCAGGCGATCAAAACCCATTTTATATAATAGTTGTGCCTCGAGTCCCTAAATAACCAGACTAAATTATAACTAGTGGTTGTTTTTAGTAAAAACAAATGTCTCCCCTACAGGAGAAAGGGTCATCAAACCGCCAAAAATCATTAAAATTCACTGACATTTTTCAAAATTCCCTGACAATTCCCTGACCTTGAAAAATGTTGTTGTCCCTGACGCGTGGGAACCCTGGTATAGCTGATTTGAAACTTTTGCAAGCTTTCATTAATATAAACACTCGGACAAAGATGGGTAAATATCAAAATACAAAATGATGGTGCAGCTAAGAATGTTCACAAGGCAGAATATCGCATTTTTCAATAAATCAAGGGCAATAACTCTGGTATTACTATTCCGATATAGATGGTTTCGAACTTGTCCAAGCTTTCATTAATATCAACAATCTGACCAAGTTTAGTAAAGATCAAATACAAAACAATGACGGAAGGACGACTGACGGAAGATGGACAACTTGCCATTCAGCAAGCTCTGCTGGCTTTTGGCCAGTAGACCTAATAAAAAACTTTAATGTTAAAGCTTTAATGTAAATCAATGAAGTGCAACAGTAGGTGAAGGTCATTCATACTGACCTATTTTTTAGGTAAATACTACTATCATGTAGCTGTAAACATGTATGAAGTTTGAAAGCTCTACAGCTACGGATGTCAGGTGTCTGAGAAGTGGACTCACAACTGTTTAATTGTTTTTTAGAATTTGTTCAAATGCATTACTTCTATATTAAATTGATAAAATAAACCAAATGAGTGGTTTTAAAGGAGATGTTGTTTTAATTTGTAAAATTACTCTGTGACGTGACAGGTAATATACAATCCCATAACTGTTATGTCGTGCCTCTCTCCAGTAGAGCAAAATTTAAATAAAAAATTTAACAACCATGAAACCCGACAAGGGTCTTTTCAAATGGCGTTCTTCCTTGAAAAGGGTAATAGCTATACCAGCAAAAAAGAAATATTGTCAAATCTTCTTTTGAAAGAAATACGATGACAAAAACTTCAATTTACACACCTGAATGCATTACAAAGGTTTATCTAGTCTTCTTCACAATATTTTGCGTATCAAATATCCTTATAAATGATCATAATTATACTGAAAAGAAAAAGAAACGTATAATCAAAAATTGCCTGTACTATTATATACACCTAATTCCAAGTAAAATATCTCAATGTGTTTTGTACACAATTAATTACAGAAAGGACAACTCTGTCTTGTAGTAGACTGTTTAATCAAAGTATACTTTGTTACACGAAATTCATAAATGTTAAAGTTTCGCTTGAAAAAGTCATTTCAGTATTGTGTTTAATGTTAATAGATGGCAAAATTTAAAGCCTAAGTTTGCTCACCTGCTTGAGCCAAATGCGCATTTGACGTGAAACTTTAAATTGGTGTGTGTGGTGCTGTTTAAACCTTCTTTACGAAAGGACAGGCCTAATGTCGCCCTGTACCATTCTATTAGCAGTAGCATCTTTAACATACAATCTATAGCGGAAATACCCATTATAACAGTCTATAAAATAATTTTATAATTATTTTATTATTAACATTTTGTGTTTCTGGGTTTCAAGAACCTCATTACTCAATGTACAGTTACACCTCAGTGTGTTCCGAGAATGTAATGAGCTTTAAATTAACTGGTTTCATTTGTCCAATTTTTATCACTGAACCAATCACAATGCTTCATTCATATTTTCATTTTGTTGTTTCTATCATGACATCACTTTCTGGTAATATGACATCACACCCTGCTATTATGACATCACTTCATGCTATTATGACATCACGTCATGCTATTATGACATCACGTCATGCTATTATGATGCAAGTCAGTGTGTTCTCAGAACTGAATGAGCCTTTTAATTACTGTAAAAACCAGATAATTTTTATAACATTGAGTAATGAGTTTCTTGAAACCAAGAATCTCAAAACTCTAAAAAATAAAATAATTCTAAAATGATTTAATATACTGTTATTATGTGTTTCTTTTTCTTTTCAGTATATATAAATTCAAATTAAAAACACACTTAACTGAACTTGTAAGGAGTTTTAAAGTACCATATTGTCATTTCAAATGGTTGCATAAAATCTTCTTTCTTCTTCACCGATACTGAAGTATGAAACAGTGATATTGTGTTATTCTTGTTATAGCGAATCTTCTGATAGAGATCTGTTAAGCTTAGGCGATGGCATGTCATCCGTCCACATTTGTAATAACACTTTTCTCAGTCTTTCTATTTAAAGGGACACACGGCAATCTTGATTTTTTAAACACGCGACGTCCCATAGTTTTTCTACATGCATTTGTTCAATCATTAATATTAATTATACGAATAGTATAAAGCAAATTGTTTTTGCATATTATCAACTGTTGCTTATATTGCACCAATAATATATTTAAACTTATGGTAGAATAAGCTGAAACAAGAGCGCCACCTAGCGGGGCATTATACACCCGCTTCCTAAAATGTTTGTGTTAAAAGCATTTCCCAGGTGTCAGGTCCATATAACCCATACCTTTGACCTTCTAACAAAAAATAACTGATAGGGGATATTGTTTAACCAAGAGCACTATTTGTATAAAGTGTCAGGACTGAAGATCAAATAGTTGAATAACAGCTGGAAACAGTGAACCCGACATCTGACCTTAGCTAAGCTTAAAATCAACAGAAGTTGGGTACTATTTCTGTAAAGTTTCAAAATTGTAGGTCTAATAGTTACAAATTACAATGAGGAAAATGTGAATTACAGTGAGGAAAATGTCTTAAGATTCAGTCATTGGGGCAGTTCAATGTTACCTTGATGATCTACTGAACCCGGAAGAAATAGGCTTCCTCCTCTGACCAAGGACAATGCACCTATGAAGTTTAATAAGTGTGGCTATCATATTTCCGTGTAATTTGCAATGTGTATGTCCAAATGAGGACATGATGACCTTGACTGTTGACCTACTAAGCCCAAAAGCCATGTGATATTTATCAATCTGATTACTTCATCTCATTACTACGGCTCTACTAACGGATGATCTTGTTATTTCAAGGGGAGGGATGTACTTGGCTCAAGTTTGGCTAGCTTTAAAATAAATCAAACTTTCATTTATACATGTATATGAATATGTGACCCAGGGGCAGAGCCAAATTTGACCCCAGTATCACCATTACATTTTGAACTAACTTGGTAGAGGACCATAAGCTGAGTGTAAATACAAAAGATTAAACTCTTGGCTCTTGTTTAGTTTCAGAGAAGAATATTTTTTAAAGTTTTTCCCTATACATGTATAAAAGTCTATGTAAAACTGTGACCACTGGGGAGGGGCCAAATTTCTTCCCTATAACTCAATGTAAAAATAAGTATAAAAGTAGAACAGGAAAGGCAGCTTTCACAGAACACAGTAAACCCCAAAACACGCAAAAGGACAAACATGAATGGCAAAGTTTAACAAAGAATAAAGTATGATGTCAAAAACACACCAAAAAAAGATCCAACAAGGGCCCCTAAGCTCCCAATTAAAGAAAAAAATGAACCCATGAAACAAGGTTACCTATGAGAAAAAATATAATAAAAAAAGAAGATCCAACAAGGCCCCCCAAGCTCCCAATTAAAGTAAAAAATGAACCCATGAAACAAGGTTTCTTATGAGAAAAAAAAAGAATAAAAAAAAAAAAAAGATCCAACAAGGTCCCATAAGCTCCCAATTAAAGAAAATAATGAACCCATGAACCAAGGTTTCTTATGAGAAAAAAAAAAGATCCAACAAGGGCCCTAAGCTCCCAATTAAAAATAATGAACCCATGAACCAAGGTTTCTTATGAGAAAAAAAAAAGAATAAAAAAAAAGATCCAACAAGGGCCCCTAAGCCCTCAATTAAAGAAAATAATGAACCCATGAACCAAGGTTTCTTCTGAGAAAAAAAAAATCCAACAAGGGCCCCTAGGCTCCCAATTAAAGACAATAATGAACTCATGAACCAAGGTTTCTTATGAGAAAAAAATAAAAATAAAAAAAAGATCCAACAAGGGCCTCTAAGCTCCCAATTAAAGAAAATAATGAACTCATGAACCAAGGTTTCTTATGAGAAAAAAAAGAATCAAAAAAAAGATCCAACAAGGGCCCCTAAGCCCTCAATTAAAGAAAATAATGAACCCATGAACCAAGGTTTCTTATGAGAAAAAAAAAGATTCAACAAGGGCCCCTAAGCTCCCAATTAAAGAAAAAAATGAACCCATGAACCAAGGTTTCTTATGAGAAAAAAAAAGATTCAACAAGGGCCCCTAAGCTCCCAATTAAAGAAAAAAATGAACCCATGAACCAAGAAACAAGAGGCCCAAGAGGGCCTGTGGATGCTCTACTTGCTAATATGGGTCTTATGACATCAATGAAGCGAGTGACTATTGTCTTAAAGAGGCAAAATATAGCATTTTTAACTAAATCAAGAGCTATAACTCTGCCATTACTGGTCCGATCTGGCTGGTTTTCCAAGTTGCCCAGTAGAGAGATAATAAAAAAAAAAAATGAAAAAAATAATGAAAAACAAAATCAAGAAAAAATAAAGAATTAAAACATTTCAAAAAAATATAAAAATAAAAAAAGAACAAAAAAGTAAAGAAATTTGGTAAAGTTTGGTAAAGATCAGATGAAAAATGAACACCCTATCGTCTTAACGAGGCAAAATATAGCCTTTTTAACTAAATCAAGGGCCATAACTCAGCTGTTACTGGTCCGATTTGGCTGGTTTTTGAACTTGTCTGAGCTTTTATAGACATTAACAATCTGGTAAAGTGTGGTAAAGATCAGATGAAAAATGAAGGCCCTATCGTCTTAATGATGGAAAATATAGCTTTTTTAACTAAATCAAGGGCAATAACTCCGCTGTTACTGGTCCGAACTGGCTGGCTTTTTTTGAACCTGTCCGAGCTTTTATTGACATTAACAATCTGGTAAAGTTTGGTAAAGATTGGATGAAAAATGAAGGCCCTATCGTGTTAACGAGGCAAAATATAGCATTTTTAACTAAATCAAGGGCCACAACTCTGCTGTTACTGGTCTGATCTGGTTTGTTTTCAAACTTAACCGAGCTTTTATTGACATTAACAATCTGGTAAAGTTTGGTAAAGATCAGATGAAAAATAAAGGCCCTATCGTCTTAACGAGACAAAATATAGCATTTTTACCTAAATCAAGGGCCATAACTCCACTGTTACTGGTCCGATCTGGCTGGTTTTAGAACTTGTCCGAGCTTTCATTGACATTAACAATCTGGTAATGTTTGGCAAAGATCAGATGAAAAATGAAGGCCCTATCGTCTTAACAAGACAAAAGTTAACGACGGACAACGGACGACGGACGGACGGACGACGGACAACTCATCATCCCTTAAGCTCTGCTGGCCTTCGGCCAGTAGAGCTAAAAACAAGAAAAAAGAAAAGATCCAACAAGGGCCCCTAAGCTCCCAATTAAAGAAAATAATGAACTTATGAACCAAGGTTTCGAAGAAACAAAAAAAAAAAAAAAAAAAAATTTAAAAAAAAATTTAAAAAATAAACAAAAGAAAAAAAAGAAATATATCCAACAAGAGCCCCTAAGCTCCCAATTAAAGAAAAAAATGAACCCATGAACCAAGGTTTCTTACGAGAAAAAAATAATAAGAATAAATAAATAAATAAATAAATAAATAAATAAATAAATAAATAAATAAATAAATATAAATAAATAAATAAATAAAATAGCTCTATGTAAAACTGATCCAACAAGGGCTCCTAAGCTCCCAATTAAAGTAAAAATGAACCCATGAACCAAGGTTTCTTATAAGAAAACAATAAATAATTAAAACAAGAGGGCCAGGATGGCCCTAGATCGCTCAGCTGGTTATCATGGGAAATAAGTCTGTGTCTAGGGTGGTGGGTGGGGGTGGGGTGAGGTGGGGGGTGGGGTGGGAGAGGGTATATAGATGGATATGAATCGGGCAACTTATTGAAGCTTTTATTGATATTAATATTCTAAACAAATCTAGTAAAGATCAGATAAAAAATGAAGTAGCTATAGATTAAATAAAGGAAAATACAATATAGCATTTTTCAATAAATCAAGGGCCATAACTCTGTCGTTACTAACAAGATCTAGCTGGCTTTTGAACTTGTCCAAGATTTCATTGATATTCAGCGATTTGCACAACTAGACATCATACTGACGCTTTCTGCCAAATTTCGTAGAAATCCAACCAGCCGTTTAGGAGGAGTAGCGCCGACAAGAAATTTAAAGTAACAATGTCAAAGGACCATAACTCTGTCAAAAATCAGCCAACCGGAACAAAAGCGTGACATGCACAATTAGACATCTTACCGACGCTTCCTGCCAAGTTCATTGAAATCCAACAAGGCATTTAGGACAAGAAATTTAAAATAAAAATGTCAAGGGGCCATAACTCCGTCAAAAATCAACTGACCGGAAAAAAATACAATATGCACAACTAGACTTCATACCAATGCTTCCTCAAATCCAAGATAAAGTTTATGTATAAGGCGCCATGGTGGTGACAAAGGCAACTAGGCTTGGTACTGATCATCTCTGTAAAGTTTCGTTGAAATCCAGCCAGAGGTTCAGGAGAACTATAGTCTAGACAAAGTTAGTGTATTAAAACCTTTAAGGGCTCATAACTCTGCCAAAATTCATTCAACCAGAACATTGGCCACGACAGGTGCAACTAGGCTTAGTACTGATCATCCGCGCCAAGATTCGCTGAAATCTGGCAAAGAGTTCAGAAGAGACTAATCTTGACAAAGTTTGTATATTAAAACATTTAATGACCCATAACTCTGCCAAAAATCATTCAACCGAAATATGGCGATGATATGCACAACTAGCCTTGATACTGATCATCCTTGTCAAGTTTCGTCTATATCCAGCCAGGGGTTCAGGAGAACTAGCCCGGAAAAAATTGTGGTATCAAAATCCTTTAAAGGGCCATAACTCTGCCAAATATCTGTAAATCGGAACGCGACGATGACATGCACAACTAGGTGTGGTGCTGATCATCCCTGCAAAGTTTCATTGAAATCTGGCAAGGGGTTCAGAAGTAGATCAGACAAAGTTTGTGTATTAAAACCTTTAAAGGGCCATAACTCCGCCAAAAATCATTCAACCGGAATAGGTGATGGTTTGCATAACTAGACATGGACTTGATCATCGCTAAAAAGTTTCGTTTAATACTGCTATGGGTTCTGGAGAACTAGTCAGAACAAAGTTTGTGTATTAAAACCTTTAAAGGGCTATAACTCCGCAAAAATCATTCAACTTGAACACGGTGACTATGTACAACTAGGCTTGGTACTGATCATCCCTGCACAGTTTCAATGAAATCCGGCCAATAAAGGCCCTGTCGTCTTAATGAGGCCAAGATATAGCATATTTCAGAAAATCAAGGGCCATGACTCCAATGTAAATGGTCAGATCTGGCTGGTTTTCGAACATGTCTGAGCTTCCATTGATGTAAACAATCTGGTAAAGTTTCGTAAAGATCGGATGAAAGATGAAGGCCCTATCGTCTTAACAAGGCAAAATATAGCATTTTTAACTAAATCAAGGGACATAACTCTGCTGTTACTGGTCCGATCGGCTGGTTTACAAACTTGTCCGAACTTTTATTGATATTAACAATCTGTACAAGTTTGGTTAAGATCGAATAATTAATGAAGGTGCTAGAATGTTCACAAGGCTTAATATGGCATTTTTCATCAAAACAAGGGCCTTTACTCCTGTGAAATTATTCCAATCTGGCCTGTTTTCAAACTTGTCCGAGATTTCATTGATATAAAGACACTTACAAAGTTTCGAAAAGATCTGATTAATATTGAAAGCCCTAGAGTGTTCACAAGGCAGAAAAAAACATTTTTCAGAAAAACAAGGGCTATAATATATAATGAATGAATGAATGGTGTTTTACGGCACGTAGACACATAACTCCGGTGGTACTGATCTGATTTGGCTGGTTTTCAAACTATCCCGAGCTTTTATTGATATTAACAATCTGTGCAAGTTTGGTAAAGATTAAATAATAAATGAAGGTGCTAGAGTGTTCACAAGGTTTAATATGGCATTTTTCAGCAAAACAAGGGCCATAACTCCGGTGAAACTAATCCGATCCGGCTGGTTTTCATACTTGTCCAAGCTTTCATTGATATAAAGACACTGTCAAAATTTCGTAAAGATCCGATTAATAATGAAGGCCCTTGACGGACGGACGAGGGACGAACGACGGACGGACGACGAACAACTCTTCATCCCATATGTTTGGTTAAGATTGCTCAAGAAATGTGGCCTGTATTGTGTTAACAACATGTAAAAGTGCATTTTTGCTAATTCAGGGGCCATTACTGGTCAAATCTTGCCCATTATCACACTTGTCCAAGATCTTATGGTCATATACAATCTGTGTAAGTCTTGTTAAGATTGCTCAAGAAATGTGGCCTTTATCGTGTAAAGAAGATGAAAAACTGCATTTTTTGCTAATTCATTGGCCATAACTCTGGTGTTACTGGTCCTATCTTGCCCATTATCAAACTCGTCAGAGATCTTATAGTTATATACAATTTTTGTAAGTTTGGTTAAGATTGCTCAAGAAATGTGGCCTCTATCATGTAAACTAGATGAAAAACAGCATTTTTTGCTAATTCAGGGGCCATAACTCTGGTGTTACTGGTCCAATCTGGCCCATTATCGAACTCTTCCGAGATCTTATAAATGGTCATATACAATCTGAACAAGTTAAGTTAAGATTGCTCAAATAATGTGGCCTCTATCACATAAACAAGCTAAAAGATGACGACAGACGATAGACAGACGACAGACAACGGACGAAGAGTGGTCACAATAACTCATACTTGAGCACAAATCAGGTGAGGTAAAAAGAAAGAAGGAAAATATGCCTCCAGTGAGATTTAACCCATGACCTGAATAATTCAAGGGGACATTTATCAATTTAAGGGCAATAACTCGGGCATTACCAGGACAATTCCAAAATAAATTTGCCGCGTCACATCCCACTATTGGGATAAACATTATAACCAAGTTTAATAAAAATCAAACAAGCGGTTATCAAGATATGGCTGTGGACGGACAAAATTAAGCAATTAATATCAATTAAAGTGCAATAACTCCGGCGTTACTGGGACGATTCCGGAAAAAAATAGTCGCATCTCATCCCACTATCAGGATAAACATAATTACCAAGTGTAATGAAAATCCAACCTGCAGTTATGAAGATATGGCTCCGGACGGACGGACGGACGGACAATGCCAAATTAATAAAATAATAAGGTTCTTTCTCTTGCCAACATCAATGCACATACAAAGATTCATCAGTGTTTTTTTTATGTTTTTGATGTTATCATGCAGAATGCATATTACCACATAAGATCACAGCGACCATTGAACATTGACCTGCTAACCCCAATGAAATACGATACTTTACATCACCAAGGGAAATGTACTTATGAAGTTTCATGAGTGTAGGTGTTATGGTTTAGAAGTTATTGCACAAAATGCCTATTTCCATATAATATCACAGTAACCTTGACCTTTGACCAAATTACCCAAAATCAATAGGGTTCCTTCTCTCACCAAAGTCAATAAACCTATGAAATTTTATAAGTGTAGGTGTTACGGTTTTGAAGTTATCATTTGGAATTCATTTTTCTATATAAGGTGACTGGATTTTTACCTTTAAACTACTGACCCCAAACACATTAGGATTTCTTCACTCACCATGGGCAATGTATGTATGAAGTTTTAAAAGTGTAGGTGCATGAGGAATGCATTTTTCTATATTAGGTGACAATGACCTTGACCTTTGACCTACTGACCCCCCAAAAAATAGGGTTTGTCCTTTCACCTAGGGCAATGCACCTATAAAGTTTTATGAGTGCAGATGTTACGGTTTTGAAGTTATCATGTGGAATTCATATTTCCATATTAAGTCAGTGACCTTGACCTCAAAAGCAATAGGTTCCTGCTTTCAACAAGGGTGATGAACCTAAAAAATTTCATTAGTGTAGGTGTTTCAATTTTGAAGTTATCATGAGAAATGCATTTTTCTATATAATGTCACTGTGACCTTGACCTTTGACCAATTGGTAACCTCCTCTCACCTAGGGCACAGTACCATGAAGTTTTATGAGTGTAGGTGTTACTGTTCTGAAGTTATTGCGTGGAATGCATATTTCCATATAAGGTCACTGTGATCTTGACCTTTGATCTACTGGCCCCAAATGCTATAGAGTTTCTCCTCTCACCTATATAAGGTCATTGTGACCTTGACTTAGACCTGATGGCCCGAAAAACAATAGAGTTCTCCTCTCACCTAGGGCAATGTACCTACGAAGTTTCATGATGGTGGGTCTCATACTTTTGGAGTTATCGTGCGGAATGCAAAAATGATATGCGATCCTCAACAAAAGAGCTAGGCTAAGGAAGCTGAAAGCCAGTGTAGCCAGTGAAACACAAGCCAGTGATTTCCATTTCACCGATAGACACGCCAGCTTTTTTCACCGAGATATTTCTTCCAATGTTTAGATCAATCCAATTCAACTTCCTGGGAAAACTACACAGGAAAATAGGGTGATAATTATGTCTCTACCACAAACAAAATCGACTATCAGATATGGCCAAACATGCACTAAAAATGATGTAAAACACAATTCAAACAAACATCTAGAAACAAGATGTCAAAGACCTCAAAGATCTCTACTGAACAAATTATCTCCTCCCTCAGACATGTCAAGTTAAAAAAATAAATAAACAAGAGAGAAACTCCTGGTTGTGGTTGTTAAAGCCGGGTTTTCCAAAATGTGATAGATGGGTGCCTCTGTGTTTGGTGAAACTTTTTAAGAGCTTTTCTAGATAGATTGTTTTTTTGGGAGTGGGAGGATGCTTTAATGTTGAAAACCTAGTTTTTGTTTTCAGCATATGATGTTTGATATATATCAGCAAATTTAATACTGTACAAGTTTTATAATAATTGCATAGATATAAAAAATTATTGGACATGGCAATGCGAAAGTATAAATAAAAAAAAGGTGATGCCCGTGTAACAAAGTTAAAAACGTTAACATAACATATATTTTGGAGAAAGTAGATCATAGTGACCTAGGTTTTATGGTATGGTCAGTGCTTGATGAAAGGAAGGTGTTGTTAAAGTTTGATGAAGATCAGACATGGTAATGCTGAGATATAACAAAAACTTAATTCCCCCACGCCCAACTTAAACAAAAAGGTTAACATAATGCATGTTTTGGATAAAGTGGGTCACAGTGACCTAGTTTTCAGGGTATGGTCATGTACATGATGAGACGAAGGTGCTGTTAAAGTTTGATGACGATCGGACATGGTAATGTTGAGATATAACAAAAAAATAATTACCCCCCCCCCCCCACACCCACCCACCACCCACTGAAACTTAATAAAAGTTAACGTAACGCATATATTGGAGAAAGTATGGCATAGTGACTTAATTTTCAGGGTATGGTCAGTGCTTGATGAGAGGAAGGTGCTGTTAAAGTTTGATGAAGATCGGCATGGTAATGCTGAGATATATAGAAAATACAAAATGTGGACACACACCCGCCCATCGCTGCCCGCCTGATTTACGCTAATCTAGAAGCCGATTTTTTCTAAACCCGGCTAATAATAAAAAATGAATTCCCCCCACCAAAGTTAATCAAAAAGGTAAACGTAACGCATATTTTGGAGAAAGTAGGTCATAGTGACCTAGTTTTCAGGGTATGGTCAGTGCTTGATGAGAGGGAGGTGCTGTTAAAGTTTGATGAAGATCGGACATGGTAATGCTGAGATGTATAGAAAATACAAAATGTGGCTGTGGCCGCCGCCCCTGCTGCCGCTGCCACGTTTACGCCAATTTATAATCCATTTTTCTTCAAAAACCCGGTTAAAAATGAAACGGAAGAGTGAACTAACAGACAAGCAGTTTTTCCTATAATTGTTTCATTTCATCTCCAGCAAAACAGTTTCTAAAGTCTAGTAAAGATATGTAATGGCCTAATATGTAAAATGGCCTCAGGTGACCATCTCTGATGATTCACAGTTTCATGGCGACCAAAGTAAATTTCAAATGATGAAGTTAGGATTACAAAATGTTTCCATAGAAGTAAAAAATTGTGATAAAAAATGTCTCCCAGCAACCATCCTAAACAAGAATTTCATTCAGAACCAAATACACCTGGCCTTGAATTCACCAACCATTCTCGAGAATATTCTAAGTATACAAATTTCAATCACACATATTTCTATCAGATTAAAACCTTCATAAGAAGCTGCTGTGTATAAATATGATCAATTCTAATGAATAGCAACTTCATACGAAAGTCATGGGAATATTTGTGAACAAAAGTTCAGTACTTGAGCTCAAGGCTAAGAATAGTCATCAGAAGGGTTGGTGAATTCCAAGCCAGTGTTTTTTTTTCTTTCTTTTTTTAAAAGTCTTATTTTACCAATTTTAACTTGTACACAATCTTTTATCTGATCAAGTTACCATATCAATACCTCTTTATATACTGGTTCTATAGGGAGTAGCAGTAGTTCTCTATGGAGAAGACATCCTAGTGTGACCTTGAGGTTTGACCTACGGACGGGATTCTTGCATGTGACACACTTTCTCATTGTGATTAACATTTTCAATTTCATGTAATTCCCTCCAGTACTTTCAAAGTCACGGCTGAAACACGATTGTTTGGAATGGACAGACGAACAAACAAACATAAGAACAGACAGATTACTTTCGAGGGCATATGAAGATGTGGAGAGTAAGGATTAGTTAGCCTAATAAATTGGCTCCTATGCAGTTTTTTTTTTTATTATTCTGACGTTCTATGTAACTGCATATATTGATGCTCGCCAATACGAAAAATTTCAAAAGAGCATTAAACGTGTATTTTAACACACTAAAGGATTAGTGTGAAATAATACTGAATCTATTTCACAAATCACTCCCAGCAACACATTGAAAGAGTATTTAACATCTGTCACACACAAAATTATTTACCTCAATTATCATACCTGCTGAAGCTTATAAACAGATTGTAGAAAATCTATCTGCGGCAGAGCGCAATTACATTTTATTACTCTTCATTTAATTAATTTAAAGTTTTAAACGTAGCATCGTCAATCAAAACATCTGAACAATAAAGAAATAGATGTCAATTTCTGGACCTTCATGCGCAATTAACAAGTTTTTTTTCAACTGAAAGACAATTTTTTGCTCAGAAAACGTTTGTAAATTTGTTATGAGCTGTGTTGTAACAAGCCGTAGTGATTGGTTACAACATGAAACAATCAAACAATGATAATTCATCAAGTGCTGACAAAAAATATATGTAACATGTTTTACAAACTGAAATCTTTACTAATGTACTCTTACAATTATCAGCTATTATAAAATTTACACTGGTTGGTTCCTGGTTCAATCTGTTTTATATAATTCTCAGTTTAGTTAAATATGAAACTGACAATGGACGGTTCCTGGTGAAATCTGTTATATATAAATTCTCTGTTTAGTTATATGAAACTGACAATGGATGGTTCCTGGTCCAATCTGTTATATATAATTCTCAGTTTAGTTATATGAAACTGACAATGGATGGATGGTTTCTGTTCCAGCCTTTTATAAATACTTTATGGGACCTGGTCCGGCCTTTTATACATACTTATCATAAAATGGACGTTCAATGGTACCTGATCCAGTCTGTTTTTATACAAACTGACAAATCTCTACCCAGAGTTGTCATTCCTTGCATCCACATACAAAAATGAAAATGAAAAATTACTGGGACTCTGGTCCTGATTTTGTTCTGACTCAACTTTAAAAGCTTTAACTTAAAAATATATCTGTAATGTGTTAATTTAGTGAATAAACAGTTAATTTTGCTCAGAATTATATTGTCGTAGAGTCAGTTTATACTCCAAACAGTCTATTAAATCATTTTAGAATTATTTTATTGTTAGAATTATTTTATTCTTGGTTTCAAGAAACTCGTTACTCAATCATTGATACAAACAGTCTTTAAATCTGTTTCTCACAGCAATTAAAAGGCTCATTCACTTCTGAGAACACACTGAGTTGCATCATAATAGCATGAAGTGATGTCGTACAAGAGCTGTCAGAGGACAGCGCAGCTCGACTATTCAAATTTTCAGAGAACAACAAATGATACACCCAGCATACCATCAGAAAAAAAGTGAAAACAAAGGGGCGAGCTTGATGTGTCAGAAGGAAAACACTGGAATTTTCATTACACAAGGGCCACAAATTTACTGTGATGACACGGAGGTAATTTGATAATTACCCTTTCAAAGGATACATAATGCAAATTTTGTAAGTTGAAAATTTGAAGAAAATATGTTAAAAGTATATGTAAATGCATTTGACCTTTGACCCCTTTGTGACCTTGACCTTTCATTTAATGATCTTGAACTCAATAGATACTATCATCGTCCCATTTGTAATCAGTTGGATGATGATTGGATACAAAATGCTGAAGTTATTTATATGCTAAGAAATGGGGACATAAACATTAACCTGATGCTAAGAGCCTATCATATCAACACATAAATGCAATTTGTGACCATGAACTTTGACCTATAGACCCGATAAGATCCTTAGAACAGTCGAGCGAAACATACTAAATTATTTGTAAAGTTTGACCCAGGAGCTAGGTCCACAAAGGTAGGGAAGAAGCCTAAGGTCTTCGCTGGTTGGATGGTTGTATCTGTCCGTTAATGCCCAGTAAATGTATAATTATATGGTTATAGGGTAGGAATCTCAATGGTTTCCAATGACCAAGGGGCTATGTCCCCAGGGGTGTGGAAGGAGCCCGGGGTCTATGCTGGTTGGGTGGTTATATCCATCTGTTGATGCCCAGTAAGTGTATGTATGGTTATAGGGTGGGGTTTTCAACAGTTTACAAGTTATGACCCAGGGGCTCTATCACCAGGGATGGGGAAGGAGTCTGTGGTCTATGCTGGTTGGTGGTTGTATCCATCTGTTCATGCCCAGTAAGTGTATATATGGTTATAGGGTGGGGATCTCAATGGTGTCCAAGTTATGACCAAGGGGCTATGTCCCCAGGGGTGGTGAAGGAGACCGGGGTCTATACTGGTTGGGTGGTTATATCCGTCTGTTCATGCCCAGTAAGTGTATATATGATTATAGGGTGGGGATGTCAATGGTTTCCAAGTGATGACCGAGAGGCTATGTCCCCAGGGGTGGGGAAGCAACCCGGTGTCTATGCTGGTTGGATGGTTGTATCTGTCTGTTCGTATGGTTATAGGGTGGGGTCTCAAAAGTTACTAAGTTATGACTCAGGGAGCCTACCCACACATTTCACCTCTTGTGACCCCCGGGCAAGTCCAATTCTGACCCCAGGGTCACCATTTGAGCAAACTTGGTAGAGGACTACTAGACAATGCTACATACGAAATATCTAAGCTGCAGCCCTTTTTGCTTCGGAGAAGAAGATTTTGAAGTGTTTTTCTATATACTTCTATACCAATTATTTTACCAATTCAGGGGCCATAATGTTGCCAACATGAATGGAAGAGTTATGGGGATTGTGAAACATTAATTAAAAATTTTAATGCTATAACTTGAGTAGTTTTGAAGTTATAAATCTATTGCACAAAAACCTTAAGGTAAAGATAAAACAATCAAAGGGCCATAATTTTGTCAAAATGCAAGGAAGAGTTATGGGGATTGTTGGATAAGGTGCAGAATTTGATGGGAAACATTAGTATAAAGTTTTAATGCAATAGCTTCAGTAGAATTGAAGTTATAAATCTATTGCACAAAAACTTTAAGGTGAAGCTGGGGATGTCGATGCCAATGCCGACGCCGTGGTGAGTAGGTTAGCTCTCACTATTTCTCACTAGTCTTCGAATAGTCGAGCTAAAAAACAGGGTGTGATGTCATTATACCAGCAAGTGATGTCATGACAGAAACATCCAAATGAACGAAGCAATCTGATTGATACAGTGATAAAAATTGGACCAATAAAACCAGTTGATTTAAAGCTCATTATATTCTCAGAATACCCTGAGGTTTTACAAGACATTGAGTAATGAGGTTCTTGAAACCCAGAAACACAAAATTCTAATAATAAAACAATTCTAAAATGATTGTTTTCAGTGTATTAATCCACCTTCCAAAATTTCAAAATAGACACTCACCATTGCGTGTACCATATGGTTACGGTATAGCATCTCATGGCTCTATGGAGTTCTACCTAAATACATCAAACATGTCTGAAGTAAGCCGTTTTTTATTTGATTGTTTATCACTCAATCAACAGCACTACCCATATCAATAGTGGTGTAAGTTCACTGTATGTTTGGCCATTTTGATATTTTAGCTAAGGTTATTTGACAAATTATCATGCAATCGCAGACTACCTTAGACTACTGACACAGGGAACGAGAACTATCACTGAAGGTGATGAATATCCCCGCCTTTTGATCGGGTATGTGTACATGAAGTTTGGGAACAACCCATTCAAAACTGTTTGAGGAATGCCAGTAATAAAAATGTGTTACAAGACGGTGGACGGGACGCGATGAGACGCAACAAAAACGTGTTACGCGATGGGACGTTACGGTAATATAGCCCCCACTTCTTTGTGAAAGCGGGGTTATAAAAACAGATATCATTTAGACATAGCTTACATTCTGAATTTCTACTACAGAGTTTTCAGCTGAAGAGTGATAGCTGACACAATTAACCCTAATAGTCCCTATAAATAATAATATATAATTACTGGTGTGATTATAGTTTAATATACTGTAGGCGACTCTGCCCAGTGTATGTGCTCTGGTTTATTTTGTTATTGTTTACCAATCATTGCAATCAATGTACTAAATTACTTGCTCCTTTGACGGCCCTTAATTGGTTAATAGGGGATAGACCTATCAAATGCTCCCATCTGACAGCTGAAGCAGTGAGAGTCAAGTGACATTATGTAACTACCTATACTTAAATGAACTTTAATATATTTAAACAATGAGATTAAACATTATAATGGATGTGTTGATTAAACATTATAATAGATGTGTTGATTAAACATTATAATAGATGTGTTGATTAAACATTATAATAGACGTGTTGATTAAACATTATAATAGATGTGTCATCTGTGACATATACAGCATGTCAAACCAGTCAAAAAGTTTCACTCAACATAATTTCAAACTGAATTGTTCCACTGTTGTTTAACAGCTCATAAACCATATTATCTATATAAGAAATCTCCAGGAGCCATGCGCTTCTTTTGCTTTTGTTTCTTTACATTGTGGTAAACCTTCTTGGCTCGCACCATTGCGGGTTTGAATCCCACTGGGAGCTCGACTTGTGAGGAAGTTTCGAATTCTTACAGACTTCGCGAGGTGTACAGTACTGGTTTTAAGGAAAAGTGGGTGGTCTGCCTCCACCACAAAAAAATCGACCATCATATATAACCTTACGTGTGTTGAAAATGCATAAAACACCATACAAACATCTTAACATGTTGGGAGACTCACAACACACATGACTGCCCTTTACGTCCCCATCTGATGGACAAGGCTACAGGAAGTGTCTTGCCCAAGGACACACCGGTGACGCTCAAACCTGTGTTTTGCAGATTCAAAAAACACCAATTTGTCTACTACATCTCGTCAACATCCTACAAGATTTCAAATTATGATTATGGCATGTCACATGATTTAGTCCAGGGCCCTCACGCTACTTTGGGGGAAGGGGCCCGCAGCCCTCAGAAGGGGGAATTTTTGTAACTGGGGGGAATTTTTACAACAAATAAAAAACTCTGTTTGAATAACACGTTTCACTTTATTAACATACATTCGTCAACCATCTGGTTCTTTTTCTGATAAAAAACTCCACTTAATAACCATCAATGGCATGTTTTCATCGGAGATCCACACGTCCTGTGCACGATAAACAGTCTTAAACCAGTCTAATAATAATCAAAACGTCTTTTTCAAACCGGTAAACACGACATCGTGAGCATATCGTCTTGAAAATCGGGGGTTTTTTTGTTTTTGTTTTTTTGATTTTTTTTTTACGAATTTCTGAGGGGGAAAAATATCAATTTTTGGGGGAAAAAAAGATACTTTTCAGGTGGGGGACTGCCGCCGAATAACGGCGGCAGAAATGACCAAATGAGGGCCCTGTAGTCTCAGAACAAATTGGGCTAGCTGCGTTGATAAAAAGTACAATTTTCCCATTTGGCAATATAGAGTGTTTTTATATCACTTTTTCGAATATAAAATAATTTTACATGGATTTAATATTATTGGTTAAAAGCTGAAATTGAATCAAACTGTTATTAGCTATGGAAAAATGGTTGTAATTCACAATAAACACACACACAAATTATTGTGTAGTCATACATACCAGAAGAGAATAGTGATGTGTGAGATATAGCCATTATGAATTTATCATAAAATTTTATGACTAGAACATTACTAAAGAATGTATATTTAGAAAAAATACATTAATTGTCAATTTAATTCTTCGTTCAATTTTAATAATATGCTGAGCTAAATAGGCCGGAATTTACCATGAAATGAAGTTTTGTAGTTTTATGGGGGTGTTTTGTAGAGCCGAACACAGCGGGTGGTGAATACCATACATTTCATGAATACTGGGTGACGAATATGAATATTTATTCATGAATATTCAGCAAAGAAACAAGAACAAAAAGAGGCCAAAGAGGGCCTGTGGACGCTCTACTGGCTAACATGGCTCTTATAACATCAATGGGTGCGACTATCGTCTTAATGAGGCAAAATATAGCATTTTTAACTAAACATAACTTAAAAAATAAAAAATCCAAAAAAAAATCCAAATTTTTTTTAAAAAAAAATTAGTGAATCAATAGATTAATAATAATAACAAGAGGCCCAAGAGGGCCTGTGGACGCTCTACTGGCTCAAGATAAAGTTTATGTATAAGGGGCCAAAAATCATTCAACCAGAACATGGCAATGATAGGTGCAACTAGGTTTAGTACTGATCATTCTCGCCAAGATTCGCTGAAATCTGGCAAAGAGTTTAGAAGAGACTAATCTGGACTAAGTTTGTGTATTAAAACATTTAAAGGGTCACAACTCTGCCAAAAATCATTCAACCGAAATATGGCGATGATATGCACAACTAGGCTTGATACTGATCATCCTTGTCAAGTTTCGTCTATGTTCAGGAGAACTAGCCCGGAAAAAATTGTGGTATCAAATTTTTTTAAAGGGGCATAACTCTGCCAAATATCTGTAAACCTGGAACGTGACGACGACATGCACAACTAGGCTTGGTGCTGATCATCCCTGCAAAGTTTCATTGAAATCTGGCGAGGGGTTCAGGAGAAGTAGATCAAAGTTTGTGTATTAACACCTTTTAAGGGCCATAATTCTGCCAAAAAAATCATTCAACTGGAATACGGCAATGACTTGCACAACTAGACATGGAATTGATCATCCCTAAAAAGCTTCGTTAAATCCGGCCAGGGGTTCAAGAGAACTAGTCAGAACAAAGTTTGTGTATTAACCTTTAAAGGGCTATAACTCCGCCTAAATCATTCAACCGGAACACGGTGACTATGTACAACTAGGCTTGGTACTGATCATCCCTGCAAAGTTTCAATGAAATCCGGCCAAATGAAGGCCCTTTCGTCTTAATGAGGCCAAGATATAGCATATTTCAGAAAATCAAGGGCCATGACTCCGATGTAAATGGTCCAATCTGGATGGTTTTCAATCTTGTCCAAGCTTTCATTGATATTAACAATCTGGTAAAGTTTCTTAAAGATCGAATGAAAGATAAAGGCCCTATCGTCTTAACGAGTCAAAATATAGCATTTTTAACTAAATCAAGGGCCATAACTCCGCTGTTAATGGTCCAATCTAGCTGGTTTTCGAACTTGTCCGAGCTTTCATTTATATAAACAATATGGTAAAGTTTCTTAAAGATCGAATGAAAGATGAAGGCCCTATCGTCTTAATGAGGCAAAATATAGCATTTTTAACTAAATCAAGGGCATCAACTCCGCTGTTAATGGTCCGTTCTAACTGGTTTTTGAACTTGTCTGAGCTTTCATTGATATTAACAATTTGTGCAAGTTTGCTAAAGATCAAATAATAAATGAAGGTGCTAGAGTGTTCACAAGGCTTAATATGGCATTTTTCAGCAAAACAAGGGCCATAACTTCGGTGGAATTATTTCGATCTTGCCGGTTTTCGAACTTGTCCGAGCTTTCATTGATATAAAGACACTGGCAAAGTTAAGTAAAGGTCCGATTAATATTGAAGGCCCTAGAGTGTTCACAAGGCAGAAAATAGCATTTTTCAGAAAAAACAAGGGCCATAACTCCAGTGTTACTGATCCAATTTAGCTGGTTTTCGAACTTATTTGAGCTTTCATTGATATTAACAATCTGTGCAAGTTTGGTTAAGATGAAATAATAAATGAATGTGCTAGTGTTCACAAGGCAGAAAATGTTTTTTTCAGAAAAAACAAGGGCCATAACTCTGGTGTTACTGATCCAATTTGGCTGATTTTCGAACTTGTCCAAACTATCATTAATATTAACAATCTGTGCAAGTTTGGTAACGATCAAATAATAAATGAAGGTGTTAGAGCGTTCACAAGGCAAAAAATAGCAATTTTCAGAAAAAACAAGGGCCATAACTCCGGCGTTACTGATCTGATTTGGCTGGTTTTCAAACTTGTCCGAGCTTTCATTGATATTAACAATCTGTGCAAGTTTGGTAAAGATCAAATAATAAATAAAGGTGCTAGAGTGTTCACAAGGCTTAATATGGCATTTTTCAGCAAAACAAGGGCCATAACTCCGTTGAAATTTATCCGATCCGGCTGGTTTTCGAACTTGTCCAAGCTTTCATTGATATTAAGACACTTGTAAAGTTTCGTAAAGATTCAATTAATAATGAAGGCCCTAGAGTGTTCACAAGGCAAAAGTTAACAGACGGACGACGGACGGACGACGGACGACGGACAACTCGCCATCCCATAAGCTCTGCTGGCCTTCGGCCAGTAGAGCTAATAATAATAAATAAAAAGAAAAAGTGAAAAAACCTGGTAAAGTTTGATAAAGATCAGATCAAAAATGAAGGCCCTATTGTCTTAACGAGGCAAAATATAGCATTTATAACTAAATCAAGGGCCATAACTCCGCTGTTACTGATTCGATATGGCTGGTTTTCGAATTTGTCCGAGCTGCATTGATATTAACAATCTGTTAAAGTTTGGTAAAGATCAGATGAAAAAATGAAGGCTCTATCATTTTAACGAGGTAAAAAATAACGGACAGACGATGGACGGAAGACGGCGGGCCGGACGGACGACGAACAACTCGCCATCCCATAAGCTTTGCAGGCCCTTGGCCAGTAGAGCTAAAAAGTGATCCTTAGCAAATTTTGAGTAGTATACATAAATAAGCCACTATTGAGAGTCTGATACTCTTTTTTCATTTCAGCCCATCTCCCTTAATTATATATTTCCCTCTGCAGGCATTGGTGATTAATGGGTCTATAACTCCCACATCCTATGATGCATTGGCAGATTGACATTTACGTTTTCGATTATGTCAACATTTCTACAAATAATTATATTGGATTCATCATTTTTCTCTAAATTATCATGTGGCATGCTTGATATTTTTAAACATGGTGTAGACGTCTGTTGATTGTAATATAAACTTGTACATGGTAGTTTAAATTTGGCGGACCATTTCTTCTTCTATGTGGTAGCTGTATGTGGCAGTATGTGCTAGTATAATGACTATAATGGCACTAAGGTGTGTATATTACAATAAGTTGTCTCTGCTGGTATGTTATACTGTTATACTATGAATACATGGTTAAATTATGTTGTCTGCCAAGATACAAGATACAAGATTTTATTAACCAATTAAGGGCCCTCAAAGGAGCAAGTAATTTAGTACAGTGATTGCAATGATTGGTAAGTAACAAACAAACAATAACAAAATAAACCAGAGCACATACACTGAGCAGTCGCCTACAGTACATTAAACTATAATCACACCAGTAATTATATATTATTATTTATAATGACTATTAGGGTTAATTGTGTTTTTTAAAACACTGTATTAAGTAAGTACCTAATGCTTTCAGAATGTGTATATTTTCACAAGATATTAGCCAAATAAGTTGATTATTCAAATCAAGGCTGGAAAAATTAGAACATTCTGAAGATATGCATGTTAATAAATTAGTTCTTTCATCTGAATAATAAGGACATGTTAGGAGAAAATGCATCTCATCATCTATAGAATTACTGGTACAATGTTCACACAATCTATGTTCCACCGGAGTATTAGTATACCTTCCAGTTTCGATTTTAAGTCTATGGGAACTTAGACGAAATTTAGCAATGGCATTACGTTTTTCAAAATTATCAATACTACACAGGTACTCTTCTAATTGGTAATCGTGTTTAAAAGTGAAGTAAGTTCTCAATTTTCCATGAAGGAGCTTAGTTTTGTCTTTGTCCCAGTTATCCTGGAATTTTTCAATTAATGTTAGTTTTACTGTTTTTACAAGTTTTGACATTGACATTACTGAGGGAGAGTGGGAAGAAAATTGATCAATGTCCATGTTAAATACTTCAAGAATTGATACAATTTCTGACTACCATGAGTGAATACCTTTATGATGAAGACTTATAGAGTCAAGCAAACCATCAGCAAGAAGGTTGGACAGATTATTTACTAGACGATGATAATATTTTAACATCGACATGATAACATCAAAATACACAGGAACACGACCCAAATCAGACATAACAGCAAAGTTGGTGGTTTTCTTATGTACCCCTAAAATATATTTGCAGTATCTTATATGTAATTTTTCAAATTCAAACTTATGAGACAGTTTAGTAAAGTCACAAGGATTAAAATTCCTTTTTCCAAAAGATCCCCAGCACTCACTACCATATAGTAAAATTGGCTTGATTGTATGGTCAAACATGGGCACACTTGTGGATATACCCGGATGCATGGAGTTGAAATTTTTCTTTAACATAAAAAGGGCTTTCAAACCTTTCTTATACAAGTCACTTCGAGCGCGTGAAAAACAACCAGATGCACAAAAAGTGACTCCGAGATAATTATTAGAGGAGACACATTCTAAAGATTGGTTTTGAAGGACATATTTCTCTTTTACTAGCCTACCGGCCTTATTAAAGATTAACACTTTAGATTTCAAAATATTAATATTGAGCCACCAATCCTGGCAAAAGAGATTCAGCTTGTTTAATTTTTCTTGTAACCCAAGGGCTGTAGTAGATAAAAGAACAACATCATCTGCGTACATAAGACAATCTAGCCTAGTGTTGTTAAGAATAGCCGGATCAACAGTATCAGTTAAATAATCTGGCAGGTCATTAATGAAGATTTTGAACAGGTTCGGACTGAGATTATCTCCTTGCCTAACATCTATCTGTGAAACAAAGGAATCCGTTACAGAATTGTTGTCTACCTTTACACATAGAAGATTCTTTTGATACACATTTTTAATTACTTTGTAAAAGAGTACCCCTATCTCCATTTTTAGGAGTTTAATCTTTTTGCCCAAGTGTATAATGGTATCAAATGCTTTTCGGAAGTCTATAAAACAAGTGAATAATTGTTTGGCACCAGAGTCGATATATTTGTCAATAAGACTTTTAAGGATAAACATGTGATCTGAGGTTCTAGATTTTTTTGAAAATCCAATTTGAAGAGAGCTGATTAGTCAGTGCTTTTGTAAAAACGTATCTAACCTGGCATTGAGGATACTGTTAAACAGTTTACCTAAGCATGATGTAACGGCTATACCTCTGTAATTTTCTGGATTCTTTGGATCTTTTGCCTTAAAAATAGGAGTTATGTAACCATGTGTCATTTATTTGGGTAAAAGCCAGAAATAAGTACTTTATTAAACATTTTTTCTAGTGAGGGTAACAGGACGGACTGACCTGCTTTAAACATTTCATTTGATATAAGGGCCATTCTCTGACAACCAAATTTGAAAGATGCATTATTTAACTTTTAATTAACTTTATTGTACTAATTCAATGTTTTGAAATTTCATTGGTTAATATTCGATTTCATGATTTTTCACTATTTGCACACAGTAATGTGCTTGACCTTTGCAAAAATGACCTTGACCTTTCATGACCATTAGCTTTTGTCTGTACCGTCACAGTATTTTTCTTCATCAAAAACTGATGTTTTCTTATTTTTAATATGAAAACATTGATCTTATGGTCAAAAGGATACCATTCTTATTCCAAATCACGTTTTATTTCCCTAATTTTAATGAATGTTTAATTTTTACTTTTACAAAATGCGTAGCTACATTTTATTGGCGCTTTTTTGTTATATTGTTTGTCCTAGCTTATATTATTTTTTTCATCTATGAAAGTTATGTTTGCATTCGAATAAAGATATAATTTGCTCCTTTTGTGTGGATAAACTATTTCACAGACATTTTTATTCATTTTGTGAAAAAATACCAAATCAGTGCATTGTTGCGGAAGAGACAATTCGTAACGGCAAAGACCTTCATGTGACGGTAAAGACAAAATGTGTGGAATATATTGTATATATGAACTTTTTAGGAAGAAAATAAACAAAGTTTAAGCTGCAGAGAATCTTTATTTCTATTTTGAATAGAAGTACAAACAATTAAACAGAATGAACAACAACAGAAAAGTATTCACCATTTTACCAAGTTCAAATCAAACTGTAGAAATTTAAAAAGTCTGTTTTTCTTGAAGAAAAAACATCTACTGCAGATATACTTCCATGGAATGACCACCTTTAAAAATACAATAGTGCATTTGGTTCACATATGCGTAGGGAAACTGTGACATGTAACAAAAGATAGATTAATGACACCATTGCTTACAGACATAATCCAACTGTTATCAAGATGTGAACAATATTAATCATGTTCGCGTAACAAGGTAAATTTGAACATTATTAACCTTAAAAACATGGTAACATTTCATATCTAGTTTAAAGTCCCTGTCCACAAATAATTAAGATTTCATTGTGAAAATAAATCGCCTCTTTCTTTTCTTTTGGCGTTCGCACGCTCTAGTAGCCGTAAACTGATAGTGGCGTTGTGTTCAAATGCAAGACCACTCAATTCGACTAACTTTTATTTCACTTCATAATTCCTAATTCCTAATTCTGAATGCCGAATTCTGAATTCCGAATTCCAGATTATGTAAATCTTTTAAATATTGGGTATTTTACACTGGAAACCCCAGGGGTCATGGGTTCAAATCTCAGAGATTCTTGTTATGCCCACCCCCCTAGTGCGTTCGTCTGTACTATCTTGTCTTCTATTTGAGACCGAAAAAGTGATTTAAAGGGGGAAAAATCACGACGTACGGACGGACACTGGTCACCCTTTGTATAGATCTCACTCCCAGCAATCAACGGCAGGGGGCATAATAATTATCAATTTACTAATATAGTTGTTATAATAGTTAACCAGACAGAATAAACCCCAAAACAGGAGCGTCGAATTAAGAGTACTCATAATTCATTTTACGCATATGTAATCACGAGTATTTTAAGAACCCTTGAATGATCGATCTATAATGTTTTATTCATCAATATGTGACATGAACAACTGGATAGTTTTGATAAGTGTACTTCTTCCGTTATTGGCGGGTTAGTTTCTTTAATACCATGATCTTTGTAATTATGTCATTATCTGTCGCACCCTCTGCTAAAGCGTGCGAACCTCTACTACAGTATGCGAACGCAGTAGTAGAGCGTGCGAACGCTCTAGCTACAGCGTGCGAACGCTCTACTACAGTGCACAATGTCACCTGTGGGGCTCCGTATAGTTCAATATATATCGAGATGAATCTCATTTATTCTGATATACTCTTTCAATAGTTCATTTTCTCTGGCTAACTCAGATGGGTCTTCATGAAAATCATAATTATAAATTTAACATGGAACAGATCCAGTCTCAATCTAAGCTAAGAAAATGGTTTAGTCTTCACCATCACAGAATCGTCTTTACCGTCACACACATTCTGTGGCGGTGAAGACTGTGGCGGTGGAGACTTTTTTTTAGATAACACGTGATACTGATGTTGTTCGACCTTCAATGCAAATTTGATCAAGAATATTCTGTTTACATATACTTTAAATACATACTGGAACAGTTGGAGTTTTAAGAAATGTGTTTCTATTTCTGTTATACACCGTACGGTAAAGACAACCAAAAAGGTATGGTTTTAGGAATGAAAACATTATCTACCAATTTTCTGCCGACATTGGAAATTCTTCTCGAAATAAAAAGGATATGACGTTCTGACAGCATGACGTCATCAGTGATGCCAGAATCTTCTTCAAGACTGGTTGCAGTTTCGAATACGGCTTAACCAAACATCGTGACGGTAGAGAACTTTTTTCCGTGGGACATTTTTATTGTTTGTTTATATTCATAAATTTCATTTTCAGTTGCATATTTTGTTAGAACATTGCATACAGAATATAATTAATACCTTTACAAAGACAATTAACCTGAAAAATGTATTTGGATGTGTGTATGTGTTTAGTTACACATTTCAACTGTTAATGACCCTTAATTGGGACATTTTTCTTCACGAGCGTGACGGTAAAATGGTATATATTTTTTTTTTTAAAAATGAGATATTGTTAAGGTTTTATACATAATACTTTCATTTTAGAAGGAAAACAATACACTTTTCTTACTAAATCAATTTCAAAAACATATATGATATATGTATTTGCCGTAAAACACGTACTTAAAAATGTTACCGTCACAATTTGTCCTCTTTCGTGACGGTAATTCTTTTTTTTATAATAATGCTAATTATAGTTAAAAATTAAGGAATAACAAACTATTTTCAATATATATATTTAGATTGTTATAAACCCTAATGCCATGGGCGAAAATCTATTTCAAACTTGCAAAAGCAAATAAATAAATCCACTGGGACAAGAAAAAACGAGAGAATCCAAGTTCCCAGAGAATGGCCCATAAGTGCTAATCCTGAGGAAGAGCCAGACTTTAATTTTTTAATAGACTCTTGAATTTCCTTAGTGGTTATATGAAAATCTAATTCATTGAAAAGTTTGGAGTCGTTCGTTTCCATATCATTTAATTGTGAATCAAGTTCATTTACCAGTTTGTTTATGACTGATATGGAGATTGTTTGCCAGTATGTACATGACTATGATGTTGGTACCGACGTGGTTTATCAGTGTCAATATTGAGGCTGTTTGCCAGTATATATAGTCATGCTTATATACTGAGGTTGCTAGTATTATAGTCATACTTATACGGAGGTTGTTTGCCAGTATATATAGTCATGCTTATACTGAGGTTGTTTGCCAGTACATATAGTCACACTTATAATGAGGTTATTTGCCAGTATATAGTCACGCTTATAATGAGGTTGCTTGCCCGTATATATAGTCATGCTTATACTGAGGTTGTTTGCCGGTATATATTGTCATGCTTATACCGAGGCTGTCTGCAGGTATATATTGTCATGCTTATACGGAGGTTGTTTGTCGGTATATATAGTCATGCTTATACTGAGGTCTTTTGCCGGTATATATAGTCATGCTTATACCGAGGTTGTTTGCCGGTATATATAGTCATGCTTATACCGAGGTTGTTTGCCGGTATACATAGTCATGCTTATACTGAGGTTGTTTGCCGGTATATATAGTCATGCTTATACTGAGGTTGTTTGCCGGTATATATTGTCATGCTTATACTGAGGTCTTTTGCCGGTATATATAGTCATGCTTATACCAATGTTGTTTGCCGGTATATATAGTCATGCTTATACTGAGGTCTTTTGCCGGTATATATAGTCATGCTTATACCAATGTTGTTTGCCGGTATATATAGTCATGCTTATACCGAGGTTGTTTGCCGGTATATATAGTCATGCTTATACTGAGGTTGTTTGCCGGTATATATAGTCATGCTTATACTGAGGTTGTTTGCCGGTATATATTGTCATGCTTATACTGAGGTCTTTTGCCGGTATATATAGTCATGCTTATACCAATGTTGTTTGCCGGTATATACAGTCATGCTTATACTGAGGTCTTTTGCCGGTATATTAAGTCATGCTTATACCAATGTTGTTTGCCGGTATATATAGTCATGCTTATACCGAGGTTGTTTGCCGGTATATATAGTCATGCTTATACCGAGGTTGTTTGCCGGTATATATAGTCATGCTTATACCGAGGTTGTTTGCCAGTATATATAGTCTTGCTTATACCGAGATTGTTTGCCAGTATATATAGTAATGCTTATACCGAGGTTGTTTGCCAGTATATATAGTCATGCTTATACGGAGGTTCTTTGCCAGTATATCTAGTCATGCTTATACTGAGGTTGTTTGCCAGTATATATAGATATGCTTATACTGAGGTTGTTTGCCAGTATATATAGTCATGCTTATACTGAGGTTGTTTGCCAGTATATCTAGTCATGCTTATACTGAGGTTGTTTGCCAGTATATCTAGTCATGCTTATACTGAGGTTGTTTGCCAGTATATATAGTTATGCTTATACTGAGGTTGTTTGCCAGTATATATAGTCATGCTTATACCGAGGTTGTTTGCCAGTATATCTAGTCATGCTTATACTGAGGTTGTTTGCCAGTATATCTAGTCATGCTTATACCTAGGTTGTTTGCCAGTATATATAGTCATGCTTATACTGAGGTTGTTTGCCAGTATATCTAGTCATGCTTATACTGAGGTTGTTTGCCAGTATATCTAGTCATGCTTATACTGAGGTTGTTTGCCGGTATATATAGTTATGCTTATACTGAGGTTGTTTGCCAGTATATATAGTCATGCTTATACCGAGGTTGTTTGCCAGTATATATAGTCATGCTTATACTGAGGTTGTTTGCCAGTATATCTAGTCATGCTTATACTGAGGTTGTTTGCCAGTATATCTAGTCATGCTTATACTGAGGTTGTTTGCCAGTATATATAGTTATGCTTATACTGAGGTTGTTTGCCAGTATATATAGTCATGCTTATACCGAGGTTGTTTGCCAGTATATATAGTCATGCTTATACCGAGGTTGTTTGCCAGTATATATAGTCATGCTTATACTGAGGTTGTTTGCCAGTATATCTAGTCATGCTTATACTGAGGTTGTTTGCCAGTATATAATGTCATATTGTCATGCTTATATTGAGGTTGTTTGCCAGTATATATAGTCATGCTATATGTGCGTATAGTGGTATATACAAACGACGTTGTGTTCGGTTCGATCCTTTAATGTCAACTGAGTCAAAACATAAACAACAACAACAATGACGTAACGTAAGCATACTTAGCGCACGTTAATCAACATTACATAACGTTGCGCCACGACATTCTCCGGGCCACGAAAATTACAAAGTGACAATTCATATAGATATAGAAACATGCTAATACGAAGTTAAAGTGATTTTGAATAAAACGTATTTTAGAATTTACACAACATAATGTTACAATGATAAAGTTCATGTCTCAAATATACCACTTATTTCAAGTCAATGTCCATCAGGTAAATGCACTATCTCTAGCGGGTATAGTTTGACAATCGGTCGAATAGTGACTCCCTTAGATGTGCGAATGCGTGCAGTCCTAGTGAAGTTTGTCTATCACTGCGAGGTTCCACTGCAGTCGTGGCGTGAAGTCATCCTGGACGATGACGACATCTCCCACACGAATCATCTGGTTGTTGGTATCTTCATTTTATTTATTTTAGGTAGTTGCATTTCAAAATCGTGGTGATTATGTGCATTTCAAAAGGGCAGCCATTGTCTGTGTCATTCTTGTGTTCCTTTTTGAAAAGGGTCATTCTCACTGGACCAAACCTTAGCATATAAGCTAAGTTGCAATGTCTTGTATATTTTCAGCTGCTTCGTGTCAAAATGGGGGAGTCGAGTTTAACATTGGATTTTGACCCAATGATTGTACCTGTTAGAGATGTTGGTTGGGGGAGCGCAAATGGTGAGGCCTGCGAGTATAAACCTAAAGTACAGTCGGCGGAAGATGCGTATGACTTTGCCGGTAGCATTATGCCGGACTTCAAGGAGCTTGTGTTTTATGACTCGCAGTGTTTCGTTGTGGGGCAAACACATAAGACAGCTAAACATTGGGATGTAATATTAGAAAGCATATCTGCCACACAAGAAATTAAAAATTGGATATATGATGGTGTTAATATTCACACAGACCTAATAATATGTCTGTGATATTCAGCAATACATTCGGTCATTTAAGAGTACGTTTATGGGCAAAAGTTACAATTCAGACTTCCCGCCAGATTCTGTATTCAATAATTCTAAGTGGTGTAAGGATCGCATCGAATTTATTAACACTACTATCCAGGAATGCTTATGCAAGGGTTCTACTGAGTGCATTGGAAGGGTAGGGCTTGTTTAGTCGCTGCATATTATTGCTCCGTTAACAGTCGAGCCCTCAAAACCTAGATTGTGCATCATTTTCATGTTCTTAAATAACTGGATCATGGATGTTCCTTTTACGCTAGACAGCTTGAAACATATACCAAGGGTTGTGAAAGAGGGGGCATATTTTACGCTAATAGATGACAAATCTGGTTTTGATAATGTTTTGCTGGCCGAAGGAGGTACGGCAGTCCCTATCAGGCAATAACATGTTGCCGTTCTCGCAAATTATAAAGTGTGTCAAATTTTAACAAGGCTTGGTAATTGCATTTATTTGAGCAAGTCAATTTTCCAGCCTGTCAAAACCCCGGTATTTCTTGGTTTTGAGGTCGATTCAGTTAACCGTTGTTTCCGGTTGACAAGTGATAAGAAGCAAAAATTTGCTAATCTGCAAGAAAGTTGTTTAAATAAGTCATGTTTGTCGGTTCTAGAATTGCAATGTTTGGCGGGTAGGTGCGTTTCATTCATGTTAGCTGTGCCAGGTGCAAGGTTATACTCTAGGGAAATGAACGCGGCTGTTTCTTCAGGGATTAAGAACCAAAAATAGTTGTTGGCAGCGAATGGTGTGATGACATTTTAATGTGACGGTTCCATGAAAACTAGGAAGGGAAGTTGGAATGGAAGAGAGAAAGGCACTTACAGCTTGATCTATATTCAGACACGTCGACAGATAAGTGGGAGGGGATCATTTTACTGGGAGCAGAAAAGTTAGAAGTCTTTGATTTCTGGAACGAATTAGAACGATCTCTTCCTATTATGGTTTTAGAAGCGAAAGCACTTTATAATGTTTTGGTTTCGTTCGCGGGTTGTATGAAAGGTTACAGGGTTGATGCGAATGTTGATAACAAAGCACTGATAGGTGCATGGAACAATGAGGGTTCTAAATGCAGGGAGCTTAATATTGTATTGAAGAGCATTTTTTGTATAGTACTTGATTTAAGTCTCTTCCAGAGAAAATATTGCGGATGAGCCATCTAGGACGTTGCAAAGACGCCTCATTGTCTGAACGCACGTCATGGAACATTATAAAACGGGCATTTTGGTGGGAAAAGGGGGCATACATTAGACTTAATGGCGACTATATTCTCCCATATTTTACCCCTTTTCGAACCCCTCATACAGCTGGCATGAATGTTTTCTCACAGGTCATAGATACACAGGAGAATTGTTACATTTACCCACCATTCGCGCTCTTGCTGCCAGTAATTAATTTTATATGAGACAGCAAATTGCAACTTGCGGTGATTATGCCACTGTCCTCAACATAACACCGGTTTGGTTTCCGTCCATATTTAATTGCATACAGGACGTGTTGATGATAGGTTATACAGGTGAAAGGGAAGTTTTGAAATACCCTTCAAAGAAAGGCTATGTTTTTGTCAGATACGGTCTGCCATGGAACTTGTGGGCAGTTAGAATTGGGTGCAGAACAGACTGTTTATCATATGGGAAGATATTGTTTGCATCTGGGAGTAGTCCTACGACACAGTTGTTATGTTGCGTTTTCTGCAGGAGGTCCGATATTTTGATAACCCTATGGTGCATATCACCAGAAGGTGGGGCACTGGTTAATCAAGTTCATGGAAATTTGACATGTTTGAAAACGAAAGTTATTTTTTCGTTGACAGCAAGTTATTTTCGTTGTTGTAAATAATCTGAGCAAGACTGTTTTGTATGTGAACGAAATGCAACAAATGTCAGTTGCATTATCAGAAATTAACAATGTGGTAGCTCTGCTTGAGTGTCAGCAGGTGGTTAACCAAGGACTCAAAGTAACTTTGTCATCAATTACTAGTACAAAGTATAGTTACATCAATGCACGGGCACGTATTCTCAATGATCATTTTTAGCCAAATCTGCGTACACAAGCACTGGGCGTATATGAATAATAGCAAGGCCACTCCCATAGACAGGGAGAGGATACAGCCAGCAAGGCCACTCCCAGAGACAGGGAGAGGATACATCTAGAAGGCCACTCCCAGAGACATGGGGAGGATACAGCTAGCAAGGCCACTCCCAGAGACAGGGGGAGGATACAGCTATCAAGGCCACTCCCAGAGACAGGGGGTGGATACAGCTAGCAAGGCTGCTCCCAGAGGTAGGGAGAGGATAATACAGCTAGCAAGGCCACTCCCTGAGACAAGGGGAGGATACAGCTAGCAAGGCCAATCCCAGAGACAAGGGGAGGATACAGCTAGCAAGGCCACTCCCAGAGACAGGGAGAGGATACATCTAGCAAGGCCACTCCCAGAGACAAGGGGAGGATACAGCTAGCAAGGCCACTCCCAGAGACAGGGAGGATACAGCTAGCAAGGCCACTCCCAGAGACAAGGGGAGGAAACAGCTAGCAATGCCACTCCCAAAGACAAGGGGAGGATACAGCTAGCAAGGCCACTCCAGAGACAGGGAGAGGCTACAGCTAGCAAGGCCACCTCCAGAGACAGGGAGAGGATACAGCTAGCAAGGTCGCTCCCAGAGACAGGGAGAGGATACAGCTAGCAAGGCCACTCCCAGAGACAGGGAGAGGATACAGCTAGGAAGGACACTTCCAGAGACAGGGAGAGGATACAGGGCAATCAGTTATCACCAGTAACAATAGCAATCTATAGCTCCTGAGGTTTTACATGCCCTGTGGGTTCCATGGTATTGCCCTATCTGACATATGAAGCTGTGGCAGTTATTAACTTTTCAAGATCCTGTTACAACACTTTCAGGTGTTCAAATCACTAAATCAATATATATTTTTTTTATTACCAACAATTTACCATTATTCAGACCCACTTAGCTTTCATGGCAGGTCGGAATACTTATTGGTGTAATGGAGTTCCAAGTTTGATAATGCATGGGCAGGAGTGTAGCAGTGTCTAAATCCGTGTGTAGGCACAAGGTCTAGTGCGGAGTCCGGGGGCATGCCCCACTGTGTGAATTTTTTTTAGAAGGAAGCAAACTCCTGCATTCTGATGGTATTTTCAGCAGAAAGCAGTATTTTTTTTACCCGCCATTTCAAGCTTTTGTAATTTGCGATTTTGCAACAAAAACATCGGAACAGAACAAAATAACATACATTAATACGAATACTTGCTTTCACCAGTAACAATAGCAATTTTGCACAATCATGGTGTGTTTCGTTCCAAAAGTCTGCGAGCGAAAGGTTCAGTTTGACTTTTATTTTCTGAAAAGACCAAGAGCAAAAATTGGTATGAGTTGACCATACCCCTCCACCCCATACCCCAGCTCTGTTTTCATTGCGTTTTTGGCATTTTTATTTTTTTGATTTCTGGGGACAATTTGTAGGCACGTGTACCTACACAATGCCTATAGGAAGCTACGCCACTGATGGGTTCAATGCAGTGTTTTACAATCTTTAGTCATATCATGCACAACAGTGTCTTCTTGTAGAAGTGAACTCTATGCTCAACTTTATACTGCTGCCATACTGGCAATATACTCTTTATATGCTGTGCATCAGGGAGGTACTAGTACCATTTTTATAAAGTCTTTGGCATCACCTCGCCTGGGATTGAACATTTGTGCCAAGTTATTTCAAAATCCCTCAAGCAGTTCCAGAGATATGGAGAGGACAAAATATAGTGCATATGATCTTCGACCTCTAAGTGTGACCTTGACCTTGAACGGACGTAGCTGGAAGTTGCACTCTGCAAATCGTCTTGATATGGTGAACATTTGTGCCATGTTATTTTAAAATCCCCCAAGCGGATCAAGAGATATGGAGCGGACACAAAATATAGTGCATATGACCTTTGACCTCAAAGTGTGACCTTGACCTTGAATGGACGTGGCTGGAAGTTGCGCTATGCACATCGTCTCGATATGGTGAACATATAAGCCAGGTTATTTCAAAATCCTTCAAGCGGTTCAAGAGATATGGAGCAGACACGAAATATAGTGCATATGACCTTCGACCTGTGACCTTGACCTTGAACGGACGTGGCTGGAAGTTGTGCTCTGCACATCATCTGATATGATGAACATTTGTGCCAAGTTATTTCAAAATCCCTCAAGCGGTTCAAGAGATATGGAGCGGACACAAAATATAGTGCATATGACCTTCGACCTCTAAGTGAGACCTTGACCGTACATGGCTGCAAGGAGTCTAACAAAGTGGACACTAATTATAATACCTCTTCCATATGCATTAGATTACCTTTCAGGCTAATGCGGGAACGATGATTTTCAACAATTTTCCACAATTGGGGTGTGTCTTCTCTCTGGTCACCAGATGTCCTTGGCAAATATCAGACCCATGAACAGCTATCCATTGATCTGATAATAATAAAAAAAACACATGTAAAAGAATTTGTGGATACAATTTGCATCTAGATATGAAATAAATATTGGTCAAAATCCAACCCATGAAGATAAGTTAAACAAGAACGAACAATGCCATACAAGAACAGACAATGCCGGACAACACACAGTAGATGAGGCCTTGGCTTTAGAGCTACATACCGCTGCCTGTGGTCATAACAATTGAATTGAACTGAATTGGGGTTTTAAGGCGCACCAACACATGAAAGGTTATATGACGCCTAACAGGAATGAACATGCCAGATTCATCCTCCATGTACATCGAGATAAAAAATGGAGAATGGGCCTAGAACCTTCTCACCCTGAACGGCAGAGTTGCTGCAAATTCTATTGTAGACACTTCATTTACGCTGGAGCCACGTTTATTGTTTTTTGCCACTGCTCTAGTGATGTGAGCGAGATAGCACCTGAAACAATGCAGGGATCATGATGAAGACCTTTAATGAACATGAACATGAACAAAAATGATAAAATGAACATGAATTTGGGGGGTGATTCTACCCCTCTGCCTACCCCTCCAACGGGATATGCAGTGGCACTATTTGTTCCCTCGCTCCCAGGAATCACACTGGACTGGTCATAACAAGGAAACAACTCTCTACGGCTAACAGACCTCTTATAACAATAGAAAATGTGACTGACGTATGTATCAGTCTGATGTGGTATCAGAGAGGAATATCTTTCTTTTTTTCCTATTTTCAAGATTTGTTTCCATTTATAACAAGCAAACTTGTCTGAAATGTGATCTATAGCTGTACTGGACATCTTCATGACTTGCATCACACTGTCTATTTATTATACATTATGTTTCATTCAATTATCTGAAAACAATTGTACAAGCAACAAGAGGTCAATGACCTTGAAGCTCTACTGATAGATTTTGATAGCTAGGTCAGCATTCCCATGAAGTTTCATAAAATCTGTCAAGTAGTTTCAGAGGAGTAGTCGCTACACGTTGAAGTTTTTACTATATAACTCTAGGTAAACAAAGATGGCCACTGGCAGCCATTTTTAATGTTGAATCAAAATAATTTTCGACAAGGATCAACATCTTGTCATGCTGATCATTTCAGAAAAAGTCCCATATCAATATCGCTTACAGTTTTCAAGAAGTATTCGCTACAAACTTGTTTTTAAAAATCTATGTTTAGCCGTCGTGGCCATCTTGAATTTCCGCCCGACCTGAAATTGTGCTAGGATCAACTAGACATCAAGAGCAACATTCCTGTGAAGTTTCATGAAAATCCGTCTAGAAGTTTCAGAGGAGTAGTCAATACAAATTTTTACTATACAAACTCTATGTAAACAAAGATGGCCACTGGTGCCCAGGTTTAATTTTGATTCAAAATAGATTTCTACAAGAATCAACATTACGTCATGCTGATCATTTTAGAAAAAGTCCCATATCAATATCACTTAGTCGAAGTAGTTGCTACAAACTTTTTTTTAAAAATCTGTTTTTAGCCATGGTGGCCATCTTGAATTTCCGGCCGACCTAAAAAAAATCTGGGATCAATTAGACATCAAGAGCAACATTCCTGTAAAGTTTCATAAAAATTTATCAAGTAGTTTCAGAGGAGTAGTCGCTACAAGTTTTTACTACATAAATCTATGTAAACAAAGATGGCCGCTAGCCATGTTTAAAGTCGCATCAAATAAATTTCGACAAGGATCAACATCATGTCATCCTGATCATTTAAGAAAATGTCCCATATCAATATCTCTTACAGTTTTCAAGAAGTAGTCGCTACAAATTTATTTATTTTAAATATAATTTTAGCTGTGGCGACCATTTTGAATTTCCGGCCAGCCTGAAATTTTTCTAGGATCAACTAGACATCAACAGCGACATTCCTGTGAAGTTTCATGAACATCCGTCAAGTAATTTCAGAGGAATAGTCGCTACAAGTTTTTACTATATAACTCTATGTAAACAAAGATGGCCACTGGCAGCCATGTTTAACGTCGAATCAAAATAATGTTCGACTCGGATCAACATCATGTCATGCTGATCATTTTAGAAAAAGTCCCATATCAATATCACTTATAGTTTTCAAGAAGTAGTCGCTACAAACTTATTTTTTAAAAATCTATTTTTAGCTGTGTTGGCCATCTTGAATTTCTGGCCGATCTGAAATTTTGCTAGGATCAATTAGACATCAAGAGCAACATTCCTGTAAAGTTTCATGAAAATCTGCCAAGTAGTTTCAAAGGAGTAGTCGCTACAAGTTTTTACTATATAAATCTATGTAAACAAGGATCAACACCACGTCATGCTGATCATTTTAGAAAATGTCCCATATCAATATCACTTACAGTTTTCAAGAAGTAGTCGCTACAAATTTATTAATTTTAAATCTATTTTTAGCGGTGGCAGCCATTTTGAATTTCCGGCGAGCCTGAAATTTTTCTAGGATCAACTAGACATCAAGAGCAACATTCCTGTGAAGTTTCATGAACATCCGTCAAGTAGTTTCAGAGGAGTAGTCGCTACAAGCTTTTACTATATAACTCTGTGTAAACAAAGATGGCCACTGGCAGCCATGTTTAACGGTGAATCAAAATAATGTTCGACTCGGATCAACATCATGTCATGCTGAAAAGTTTAGGAAAAGTCCCATATCACTATCACTTATAGTTTTCAAGAAGTAGTCGTTACAAACTTATTTTTTAAAAATCTATTTTTAGCTGTGGTGGCCATCTTGAAATTCTAGCAGATCTGAAATTTTGCTAGGATGAATAAGACATCAAGAGCAACATTCATGTAAAGTTTCATGAAAATCTGCCAAGTAGTTTCAGAGGAGTAGTCGCTACAAGTTTTTACTATATAACTCTATGTAAACAAAGATGGCCGCTGGCAACCATGTTTAACGTCGAATCAAAACGATTTTTGACAAGGACCAACATCATGTCATGCTGATCATTTTAGAAAAAGTCCCATGTCAATATCACTTATAGTTTTCAAGAAGTAGTCGCTACAAACTTGTATTTTAAAACTCTATTTTTAGCTTTGGCGGCCATCTTGGATTTCACATCAACATGAATTTTTGCTAGGATCTTTATGGGCAACATTTCTGTAAAGTTTCTTGAATATTCATCCAGTAGTTTCAGAGGAGTAGTCGCTACAAATAAAAGTTTACGGAAAAACAGACGGACAGACGGACGATGGACGCCGCACCACGGCATAAGCTCTGCTGATCTCTGATCAGTCGAGCTAAAAATTGATATTTTTCAATAACGAGGGGCAATAACTCCTAAATATACGTGTCAAATTTGCTCATTTTCAAACTCGTCCTAGATCTTATTGAAACAAGAAGCACCAATACTGGTGCGAACGCCAGATTGCCAACTGATCGTAAGGCAGGGGTGCTTGGAAACAGATGAAGAACATGTACATCAAATAAATTTTGTCAATAGGTTTTTGGAATATGACTCTACATTCAAAATTTGGACCAATGGGGATAATTTTAGTAAAATGCATGACAGAGTTATGGTGCTTGTCACTTATGGTTGTGTAATGATGATGAAAAGGTGTGCTAAGTCTCAAAGCTTTCTGAAAATTGGTATTTGGAATATGACTACATTCACAATTTTAACTAAAATTCGAAGTATAAAAGTATAAAAGTGGGGATAATTCTGGTAAAATGCATTAGAGAGTTATGCTGCTTGTTACATATTTGTGTAATGAAGATGTGTTTAAAAGCTTTAGGTCAAATGTTGTTTGGAATATAAGTGTACATTCAACATTTTAACTGAAAAATCCAAGTCAAAAAGGGAGGTAAAATACAAGTCAGAGTTATGTTTACTGTCATATAACACTGTGTAATGATAATGAACAATTGTGCCAAGTTTCAAAGCTTTCTGACAATTTGGTATTTGGAATATGACTGTACAGTCACAATTTTAACTAAAATTCTAAGTACCGTATAAAGCATCGTTTGTTTTCTATATAATCATATAATACTCATCTAGACATGTTTGAAGAAAGCATCGTTTGTTTTCTATATAATCATATAATACTCATCTAGACATGTTTGAAGAAAGCATCGTTTGTTTTCTATATAATCATATAATACTCATCTAGACATGATTGAAGAAAGCATCGTTTGTTTTCTATATAATCATATAATACTCATCCAGACATGATTGAAGAGTGTAGGCTATAGATGACTTAGAAACTGAGATTGTAAAAAAAACTTACCTAGAATCCAAGTGTAACAAGGCCACCGCGACGTTCTGTTTGGCCCACCGGCTTTTTGTTCATTCACAAGAAGGGCTGGGGTAGTAGGAGGAAAGCCAGTGGTATGGTGGGCTGGATGGGTAGAGGAACTTAATATCAGCAATCTGGCCAAGTATGGTAAGGATCGAATACAAAATGAAGGTGTTATAGTGTTCATATGGCTGCATATGGCATTTTTCAGCAAAACAAGGCCACAACTCTGGTGCTACCTATCCCATATAGCTGGATTAAGAACTTGTCCTAGCTTTCATTAATATTAACAATCTGGCAAAGTTTGGTAAAAGATCAAATACAAAAAGAAGGTGCTAGACTGTTCACAAGTCTGAATGGCGTTTTTCAATAATTCAAGAGGCCAGAACGCTGATGTTCCTGGTCCGATATAATAGCTGTTTTTTCAAACTTTTCCAAGCATTCATTAATATCAACAATCCGTCAAATTAGGTAAAGATCAAATACAACATTAAGTTGCTAAGGCTGAATATGGCAATTTTTCAGTAAAACAAGGACCATTTCTCTAGTGTTAGAGTTTTTGAACTCATCCAAGACTTTCATTGATAAAAAGACTATGGCAATGTTTGGTAAAGATCCGATTAAGGCCCTATTGTGTTCACGATGGACAACTCGTCTTCCCATAAGCTCAACTATAAGATCCCTATGTCTTGACCTCTACTAAAGTGGGCGAGACAAGAATTATATTAAGGTCTGTCACGGTAACCTACTGTTGGTACGCATGTCTAAAATGCACGTTTTAAAAAGTTTAGGGTCATTAAGTACTAAGATACACAGATTTGTGATGACCTGTGTATGAAGTCTGACGTTGGTTGGGGTTTATTGGTGGCTGAGAAACAATGGTAATACGAAAGTATGGTCAAAGAGTAACACTTAATGCCCAGTCAAAAAATAAAGATCAAACCTTGAATAAGGGAGACAATCCATTTTTGAATAAAACAAATCAATAGTAGTAGTTGTATACCCTTTGTTTGAATCTTCCAGGTGGTGCCCAGCATACTATGAATCACTATCGAAGGTTATATTACCAGTAAATTTATGGGCGAAAGTACTCGGTGGGTGTCTTCGTCAAATTCTGTGAACAAAAGAAGGAAATCTAATTATTAAGAGGAAGATATTTAAAAACAAGAGGTCAATGACCTTGAAGCTGTACAGATAGGTTTCGATAGCTAGATAAGCATTCCTGTGAAGTTTCATGAAAATCTGTCAAGTAATTTCAGAGGAGTAGTCAAGTTTTTACTATATAACTCTATGTAAATAAAGATGGCCGCTGCAGCTATGTTTAATGTCGAAATAATTTTCAGCAAGGACCAACATCATGTAATGCTGATCATTTTAGAGAAAGTCCCATATCAATATCACTTATAGCTTTCAAGAAGTAGTCGCTACTTAAAAATCTATTTTTAGCCATGGTGGCCATCTTGAATTTCTGGCCGACCTGAAATTTTTCTAGGATCAACTAGACATCAACAGAAACATTCCTGTAAAGTTTCATGAAAAATTCGTCAAGTAGTTTCAGAGGAGTAGTCGCTACCAGGTATTATTATATAACTCTATGTAAACAAAGATGGCCGCTTCCGGCCATGTTTAATGTTGAATCAAAATAATTTTAGACAAGGATCAACAACATGTCATGCTGACATTTTAGAAAAATACCATATCAATATCACTTATAGTTTTCAAGCAGTACCGGTAGTCGCTACAAACTTGTTTTTTAAAAATCTATTTTTAGCCGTGGTGGCCATCTTGAATTTCCAGCCCATCTGAAATTTTGCTAGGATCAACTAAACATCAAGAGCAACATTCCTGTAAAGTTTCATAAACATCCGTCAAGTAGTTATAGAGAAGAAGTTGCTACAAGTTTTTATTATACAACTCCATGTAAACAAAGATGGCAGCTGGCGGCAATGTTTAATGTTGAATCAAAATAATTTTCGAAGAACATGTCATGCTGATCATTTTAGAAAAAGTCCCATATCAATATCAATTATTGTTTTCAAGATGTAGTCGCTAAAAACTTGTTTTTTAAAAATCTATTTTTAGGCGTTGCGGCCATCTTGAATTTCAGGTTGACCTGAAATTTTGCTAGGATCAACTAGACATCAAGCAACATTCATGTGAAGTTTCATGAAAATCCGTCCAGTAGTTTCAGAGGAGTAGTCGCTACAAGTTTTTACTATATGACTATATGTACATGTTAACAAATACGGCCACTGCAGCCATGTTTAAATTCGAATTCGAATCCAAATGATTTTCAACAAGGACCAACGCCATGTCATGCTGATCATTTTAGAAAAAGTCCCATATCCATATCACTTATAGTTTTCAAGTAGACGCTACAAACATGTTTTTTAAACATCTATTTTTTAGCTTCGGCAGCCATCTTGGACTTCACATCAATTTGAATTTTTGCTAGGATCAACAAGACATCATGGGCAACATTCCTGTAAAATTTCATGAAAATCCAGAGGAGTAGTCGCTGCAAAAAAAAGTTTACGGACAGAAAACGTACGACGGACACCGCACCACGGCATAGCTAAAAACAAACAAAAAATTTCAGATGGTTTATATGTAATTATATAAGTAATATTACACAGGTGATAACATACAGATTATTTAACTGCTGGGATAGATTATATTAAAATCCTTTATGAGATGGTAGGCATGTGGTTATTTTCACGAACAAAGTTCTTTTCACGAACGAACGTATGCGAGTGAGTAAAAAACTGTAAAAGTAAAAAAGTGAAGGATTCCCTATAATCAATCCCAGCAATTAAAATTAATATTTATGAAAAGGGGCGCAACTCTGCAGAAATGAAAAGATGGAGTTATTGGACATGTGTAATGACATTCCTTGAAGTAAGATGAAGATGTGTGTCAAGTTTCACGAACATAGGTTAAATACTTTTCATGCTATGGCCAAGGTTAGGTTGCAGGTTCAGGACAGGAAAATTTGTTTTTGAGTTATTCAGTCGTATGTAATATTTGAACGGTCAAATTGATAAATTCTTAAAGAATTTACATGAATTTCTACTCATCCTTTTATCAATGATCACTCGTCATGGCGAGCAGACAAGTGAAGTTTTCATGCCCTGAGGTTTACCGTTCAAGTGTGACAGACGGACGGATGACGACAAAGTGATCCTTAAGTGTCTGCCATGCTACGCAGGTGACACAATGAGCCATATTCCTTGTTCCTCTATAAGACTTGCTGTATTAAACTTATAATTTATAATTATTGCGCTGTAATATAGGCAACTGTCAATGTTCCAACTATATCTTTGAACTAGTTCAGGTTTTTCATAGCCTTCATAAACCAGCAAAATAGATTCTTTATCACCTAAAAACAATAAACAAAATTAATTGCCTAAAGAGAAAACTGTATACACTTTCTATTGATCAATGAATTTTAACAAGAGGTCCCAAAGGGCCTGTATAGCTCTACTTGCTACACGGTGTCCAAGGTAATATATCTCAATGATAAATTAAAGTTACATCACTTTTTTTGCATCCAAATTTAAATATCTTTACTGTTTTGGAAAGTACATATTCTAAGCTTTCCAATGATATCTAGTTATACCGTATTTATTAAATACTAAAAAAGTTATTCTCATACATGTGATACCTCAAGACGTGAGATGAAATCTCACGGAATTCTAACCCTCCTCCCGGTCCCACGGAATTGTGTGAAAAACTCCCGTAAAATTCCTAAAATAGACTTTTTCGAAAATCATCTTTGTTTGGTACATGTTTGCGTAAAGCGAACTTGATTTTATTGTCTCGAGACTAGTGAGACAGTCACCTGGATTTGACCTGGATGCATCGATAGCCTAGGGGGAAAAGTGTCATTTGCAAACAGTTTATTGGCTCAATTGATCTTATCAAAGGATTAGCAGCACACTTATGAAGTCTTTAATGATGTCTGTAATTAAACAGGTTCGACACGACTTGAAACAAATTGCCGGTGTCATTTATTTAGGAGTGGAAAATGAATGTTTGTTAAAGGGGACGCAGTAATTATCGGATAGCGAAAACGAAAGTAGACTTTCCCGGCGTACATTTGGTGAGCGTTTGATTTAGTTAAAACAATTAATGAAGGAAATGTAAGGGTGTATGCAACTAAGTTTAGGACAGTTAGTGAAAGTTCACTGTGTTAAGGTTTGGGATGACACTTATATTAATTTTATAGTCATGCAGGGCTTTTTACCTTATATAACAGAGGCCTGTAAAGGGCCTCTTCCCAACAGAAAATTGGACTGTTTTTCCCAACTGTGGCAGAAATATTTCCCAATCGGAAAACAGCAGTTTCTCAGAATTTGAGAAAAAGCATGAATTCTGCAGTGTGTTTTTGGCTGCCAAGTAAATTCCGACTTGGAAAAGTTAATAATTATGGTAAATAATGGATGACAATATAAATAAAGTATATTAAGGTCATATTTACTTAATTTATGAAACCTTGTATTTTTCCCAAAATGAAAAAAATTATAAGCGCGTTCTTTTTTCCCAAAATGGACAGGCCGGGCTCTCTTCCCAATTTTGTTGAAAAAAGCCCTGTCATGAAGTGAAAATCCTAGACTCAGGAAACAACATTTTTAGTTGTATATTTATAGTGTTAGATGATCTTACATGTTTATCATTGGTTATTAATGTTATTAATGTTTATAATTATTAATATTAATAATTAATAATAAAATGAAAAAAATGCATGAAAATAAAATATTGTTTAAAAAATTATTTTTTCTCATTCTTGT